>CABHPQ010169390.1:29956-66086 GCA_902168405.1 Peromyscus aztecus
CACGTGCATATGTGTACACACCCTCACCCCGCCCCGCCCCCCCCCCCACACATAGAATTGTGATTGTGACCTGGAAAGTCCTGGTTACCCCTTCTGGGCTGTGTCTCTTGTGCAGGTGGGCCTCTGTGACAGTTCTACCCATGGTGCATGTTAGGGTTTGCTGGAAGCCGCTGACGCTTTGTCTGACCCACTCTGGTCCTCCCAGTGAGGTGGCTCACAGGAAGGGCAGACAAGGCATGTTCACTTCCTGTCTGCTGCGAGAAATTGCCACAGACTGGGAGCTTAAAATGGCATAAATAGCACCATGGGGATGTGTAGGTCACAGGTCTGATGAACATCATGAGCTGAAATCCGGGTGTGAGGAAAGAAGGTCTCTTTCTGGAGGCTGTGGAACCAATTTATTTCTCGGACATTTTCAGCTTCCAAGGGCTGCCTATCTGCCTCAAGTCGTGACCCTGCTGTGGCCTTCATATTTGTGTCCCCCCCCCCAATTCATTTATGGAAACCTGGTACTCAGTGTGGTGGAGTTAACAAGTTATGAGTATGCCATGAGTGTTCCCTATCATGAATGAGATCGTGACCTTATAAAGAGTCTCCAGAGAACTCCTCTGTCCCTTCTGCTAAGATAAATGTGGCATGAAGCCACCATCTCTCAAGGGGCTACAAGTCCTTTAGACTCTCCAGAGTCCAGAATAGTAAGCAACGGATTTTTGTTGTCTACAAATTCCCTGGTCTAAGGTATCTTGTTACACAGACAAAAACCTTCCTTCTTCTATCTTCAAAGCTGGCAAAGTGGCATCTCTCTGGTCACAGCTCTGTGCCAACTACAATCTGCAAGCTTTGTGTGTGTGTGTGTGTGTGTGTGTGTGTGTATTTGTGCATGTATGTGTACACATGTGTGTATGTGTGTATATATGTGTATATATGTGCATGTATGTGTGTATTGTGATATGTGTATGCATATGTGTGTATGTGTGCATGTGTGCATATGTGTGTGTACGTATGTATGTGTGTGGTGTGTATGTGGGGGACACGTGTGTGTGTTGCACATGGATATGTTTCACCATGTGCTTGGAGGCCAGGGGTCAACCTTGTGTGTGGTTCCTCATGAGCCATCATTTTGTTCTTTTTGTGACTGGCTAGTCAGTGAGCCCAGAGGTCTGCTGGTGTTGATCTCCCCACCGCTGGAATTCCAAGTGCACATTGCCATGCCCAGCATTTTTATATATGGGTTCTGGAGCTCAAATTCAGCTCCTCAGATTTGCATGGCAAAGCACTTTATTGAATGAGCCCTCTCCCTACCCCTGGAATCAGCAATGTTTCTTTACTTCCAGGGCATCATACAATTAGATTTGGCTCACTGGGATAACCCAGTATATCATACCTATCTCAAGGTCGTTAATCTTAATTACATTTGAAAAGTCTCTTCTGCTTGTCCCCAGTTCTGTTGGGTGGGGTGAGACATCTTCATGAAAACATTATTTTGCCCCAAAGGGTCATGTACGCTTCCGATAACCCCTCTAATGGGGATAGAGGAGGCTATTCCCCTTTCTTTTTAGGACCCTCTGCCTCCACCCATCCCACTGAAGTACACTTCACTGTGTATAAAATCTCAGTGTTTAGCTCAGCAGAAAGGACTTCTCCACACTCCCTAAACAGATACTGTAGCAGAATTGCATTTGAATATGTTGAAACCAAGACGTTTTAGACTCCTATGAAATCAAGTTCTTGTTAGCGGCAGACAAGTTTCTGATTGAAATGGTCCAGAGGGCGGGTCCCCTAGCACGCACTGCTTCCTCATCTCTCTTGGTGGAGAGCGCAGATCCTGGAGGAGAAATGGATTTATTTTATGGTGGATTCGCAGCCACAGAAATTGCTTCATGCAAATGAAGCTAGGCAGTGTGACTTCATGAATAAGAAATGAGCTGATGCCTCTTCTCCCCACAGGCAATGTCGCACACTGGGAAATTAATTGTGGCATGCTTTGGGTGGCCCTGGCTGCTCTGTGTAGGGATTCAGCAGACGAAAATGATGATTTCCTTCACCAAATTGGATAGGAGGCATTTATGTCCTTTTTAGCTTTACTGTGTATTGTAAGTGACCCATAGGTGGCTCTCCATTCTCCCAGGAGCTTATGGGACCTTTTCAGACTTAAGAGTTCATGGCAGAAGCCACATGTAACACTGAGTCTCACATTGAAGCCAGAGCCTTAGGATCCAAAATGCCTAGGTTCAAATCCCTGTGTTTCTCCTCTCTAGCTGTATGGCTTTGGGAATAATCTTACCAAGTTTCCCTACTTATAAATTAGATACCATTATAGCAGCTACTTCGTTGGGTTGTTATGAGGATTGAATCTAGCCATGGAGCACTTAGAATAGAGTCTACGGCTATGGCTACGGCTGGAAGGGCCAGATCATGTCACTGAAGTTAGAATTGAAACTAATAGGGCTAGAAAGCTAGCTAGGCTGATAGAGTATTTGTCTAGCATTCACAAAGCCCTGGGTTCCATCCTCAACACTGTATGAACTGGGTATAGTGATGTATATCTGTAATCCCAGTACTCAAGAGATGGAGGCAGAAGGACCAGGAATTTAGGGTCATCCTCAGCTACATAGTAAATATGAGGCATCCTGGGCTACATGAAACCCCACGCCACCCCCTGAAAATAATTAAGATTAATAGCTCTCTCTGCTGATGGTTACAAGTTTTCTTAGTGTTGAAGAAAAAGAAAAAGACTAAACTAAGTCTTGGGTCCCAGACGCACTGCTCAGCTGTTTGGACAAGTTGTTTCCTTTGTTTTAATGATTTCCTTGTCTGTTGCAAGTAGTGACAATTGCTTAATAGCAATTTTATTACATAAGAAGGAGGCACCCTACCCTAAGATATTTGTTGCTTAAAATAACCACCATTTGAGAGTTGGCTTAGCAATGTCTACTGCTCTTGCAGAGGACCTGGGTTCCATTCTCAGTACCCACACTGAGCAGTTTACAATTGAAACCCCAGCTCTAGGGAATCTGACACCCTCTTCTGGCTTTTTTGGGGGGTGCAGTAAACTTTATTGATGGTATTCAAGAGAGTAGGGCTCCCTAAGCCCCTCCTGTTATTCTGGGGGTCTGGGATGGAAACTGTGGGGGAGATGCTCAGTGTTGGGGGCTGAGATGGAACAGGAACTACTCAGCAGCCAAGGGCCTCTCTCTTGCTGTCCTTGCTGGGGTGGGTGGTAGTGGGGGGCCTTTTTACTCCTTGGAGGCCACGTAGGCCATGAGGTCACCACCCTGTTGCTGTAGCCGTATTCATTGTCGTACCAGGAAATAAGCTTCACAAAGTTGTCATTGAAAGCAATACCAGCCCCAGCATCAAAGGTGGAAGAGTGGGGGGTCACTGTTAAAGTCTCAGGAGACAGCCCGGTCCTCAGTGTAGCCCAGGATGCTCTTTAGTGGACCCTCCAACGCCTGCTTCACCACCTTCTTGATGTCATCATACTTGGCAGGTTTCTGCAGACGGCATGTCAGATTCACGACAGACACATTGGGGGTAGAAACAGGGAAAGCCATGCCCATGAGCTTCTTGTTCAGCTCTGAAATGACCTTGCCCACAGCCTTGGCAGCACCAGTGGATGCAGGGATGATGTTCTGGGCAGCCCCATGGCCATCACGCCACAGCTTCCTAGAGAGGCCACCCACAGTCTTCTGGATGGCAGTGATGGCATGGAGGTGGTCATGAGTCCTTCCACAATGCCAAAGTTGTCATGGATGACCTTGGCCAGAGGGGCTAAGCAGTTGGTGGTACGGGAAGCATTGCTGACAATCTTGAGTGAGTTGTCGTACTTCTCATGGTTCACACCCATCACAAACATGGGGGCATCGGCAGAAGGGGCGGAGATGATGACCCTTGTGGCCCCACCCTTCAAGTGGGCCCCAGCCTTCTCCATGGTGGTGAAGACACCAGTAGACTCCACAACATACTCGGCACCAGTATCACCCCATTTGATGTTGGTGGAATCTCGCTCCTGGAAGATGGTGATGGCCTTCCTTTTGATGACAAACTTCCCGTTCTCAGCCTTGACTGTACCGTTGAACTTGCCATGGGTAGAGTCATGCTGGAACAGGCAGACCATGTAGTTGAGGGCAATGAAGGGATCATTGATGGCAACAATTTCAATTTTGCCAGACTGGAAGGTAGCCCTGGTAACCAGGCGTCCAATTGGGCCAAATCCATTCACTCCGACCTTTTACCACCGTGTCTCAGGAACGAGGCTGGCACTGCACGGAAAGATGTGGCTGTCTCTGGAACAAGGAGGATCAGAGAGCCCCCTTCTTCTAGCTTTTGTGGACACATGCACTCCCATGCACATGCTCATACCACATGTACATGATTTAAATATATATGTATATATATATATTCACCATTTTATTTGTTTGTTTGTTTGTTCTTTTTTGGGTTTTCAAGACAGGGTTTCTCTATGTAGCGGTCTTGACTGTCCTGGAATTCGCTTCATAGACCATTATGTTTTATTATAACTCTCAACCTTGTGTGTCAGAATCTCAAGCTCAAGCAAGGCTCAGCAGAATGAACCATAGGTATTGCCTAAGGCCAGTCATGGAATTCAACTGGTGGTGAGTTCTGGGTTTATTCACATGTAAATTTCCTTGGCTCCTGATGGTGACATATAAGAGCTGTCAAGGGTTCAATCCTGCTACGTAATAGAAACATGGAACTTACCTGACAAAGGTTCCAAGCTATAGAAGAGCAATAAACCAAATACTCCTTCAAGACAACTATAGAAAGATGGAATCCTATCCTTGTAAAGATGCTATCTTCCCGTCTAATCATATTCACATAACAGAGGAATCACCCTTCTTTGGAAGGGTCCAAAGTGAAAGACTGATCTATGCCATCTTTGGGTTATTCTTGAAGGATAAGAGTTCTTGAAGTTTCATTTCTGGGGCAGACCTTTTAGGTTTCATTTTCTTTACCCAAGGTCTGGGAAGGAAGAGTGAATAGCAGTGCTTTGTAACCAACCAACATGGTGTGGAGCTGAGGGGAAGCCCGTCTTTACAGAGTCCCTCCCTCTACATGAAAGAAGGGGAAAGCAAACCAACCTCTCAGCAACTACTCAGTGTGGAGTTGACTAAGCATCTTGTGCGCATGGTCTCATTAAACCCCCATGCCTGCCTTGAGAGATGCATTACTTCTCTAATTTCTTAAATAGAAACCTAAGGTTTGAAAGGGTTAAGCTTCTTGCCCTAGTCTGTAGATCAAACATGGCAAAGTTCAGGGTTCATATCAAAGTCTATCTAGTCTCAAAACCCAGCCTCTGGCTGGCACCCATTCTAGCTCCCCTGGTGGGCATACACTAGGTGAGCTGGGCCTCCTTTGGTTCCAGTTGACTAAAGCACATTAGAACAGGCTAGACAACCGGGGACATTCTATGGAAGGATACTGGATTAGCACATAGAGGAACCAAACCTCAGCTGGGCAGAACAGTCCCTGAGCTTGGGGACAGAAAGCAGACACCATGTTGCTTTCACAGTGTGAAAGCTTTCAGTCTTGGGTCTTCAGGCTCTTCCTACTTACCCTTGTCTTTGTGGTGATGGGCCTTTTTTCATGCTGAAAATATCTTTATCCACTTAACAGAAATCATGGCACTGCCCACTCCCAATATTTCTTACTTAGCCATGCATAAATTGGGGTAAGGGGGCAGGGAAACAGGACGTCATAGAGAGTGCTGGGTGTGAGCCAAGCACAGGAACAGCCTGAACTTATGAACAGAGGATTGGGAACCAGTCCAGATCCTTTAAAGAGGTTCCTCAGATTTGTATATGATGTATCTGATGTACTGTGTGGCCTTAGACAAGTTACTGAATCTCTCTGAACTTTGCTGTCTCCGGCTGTGAAATGAGGCTGACTGTAACTGCCTATCATCTCTCATACTTGAAACAACATCAGTTCCAGTAGAGTGCAGAGCTGGGGCCTAGCAGCCATTGAACACAGAGCAGCCACTGTCTACAGTGACATTGGCATAACTACATTCCTTAGGGGATGTCTTAGCAACTTTTCTCTTGGCTGTAACAAAATATCTGACTAAAGGAATTTAAGGAAGAAAGAGTTTACTTTGTCTCAGAATCTAAGAAGGGATACAGTCTGCCATGGCAGAGGAGACACAGTAGCAGACACCAGATCATCCTGTATCAGTGATCAGCATGCAGGAAGTTGGAATGGTCTGTAGAACCTCAAGTCCCTTCTTCCAGCAAGGCTCCACCTCTTAGAGGTTTCACAATCTTCCAAAACAGTACCACCAGCTGGGGACCAAGTATTGGAATGTGTGAGCCTGTGGGAGACTACAATTGGGAAAGAGCATTGAGTTTTGACAATGCGCAACTCTTGAACTGGAGTATTGGGTGACTTAGCAGCGCTCTGAGGGAGAAGAGAAGGAAAGGTGATGTGGCCTAGGAAGCAGAGGCATGCATATCCTTCCACTGCCCCCTTCTCACTCAGGACTGGCCATGAATTGTGGGGCTCACTTCAAGGTGGACATGCAAAGCCCCTTGTTCAAACATCATTAACAATTTCAAGATGGCCCCAGTGAGAACTAAATCCAGCCTTTTGTAGCACAAGGCCCAGGTGATTATTGACACAGGTCATGTGACTGCAAGGCCAGCCTGGCTCCTCACTGGCACACTGACAGAGAGAAGCAGATGGGGTCAGTGTGCGATATCTCTCCGGCATGTACTCTCCCTCACTGGACCCAGCTTACTGAGGTCTTTGACACATCCAACAAGGAACAGGGATTTTTGAACCCCAGCAACTCATCATCAGGAAGTCTATGGGTGTATAATATTGCAGTTAAGTGTACCTATCGAGCTTGTGTGTATATATAAATGTTTCCTGTTGACTGGAGTCTGTAGTTACTGGAGTGTTGCCATGGAGATTGGCAGGGCCAGCTGTTGTCTCATTTTCCCCCAAAGAATTGTATGCTAATGAAGGTCCCCTGGAGAGTTCTCCAGGGGCAAGATGAGCTACTGAAAAATCTGCAAACCAACCACAGGTAGTGGATGCCAAGCTCATGTTTGTCATTAATAACATGGTTTTAGGGGATTTTTACTGAGAAGTGGATAATTGGGGATAGGAATCTAGAAGTAGGCTCCTTCGAAAGAGAAAGACTGAATCTTCACTCAGACACTGAAGAGCCGTGTTGTTAAATTCCTGAGAGCCTGCTTCCTCATTTAGAAAATGAGGATTGCTACCTCAGATTCATGGGAGCTTAGACATAAAGTATGTGGCAGACTTGGCTGGGTTTCTGGATCAGGCGTGTGGGGTTGACAGAGTCATAAAAATACTGCTGATATTAAAGACATAAGCACCACTGAGCTCCTAGGCTTCACCCAGGGCCCTACATACATGTGCATTGGGCCATCTAGTCCTTAGACCAACCCACCAATGAGGAAACTGTTGTCCTCGTTTTATAAACAGGGCACGGAGTTCAAGAGAGTTGCCTGAGGTCACCCAGCTAAGAGAGGACAATGTCTAGATTAGATTCCGAATCAGGCATCCTGTCTCTGGAGCTCGTAACTGTCATGCCCAGAGCTTCTGAGAGGAAGATTAGCAGTGATACAGAGCCCAAGAGACACAGCCTACTGGACTTCCCAATGGCTCTGGAAGCTCCATCCACAATGAAACGACCAACAGATTCCCCCTGACAGAGCACTGGGGCAAGCTGGAGGGGCAGGTGTTTTATTTAACAGGCAATACTGGTGGGGCTGTTCAAGGGCCAGAGGTCTCATTAAAGCCCATCCCACGGACTCCCCTGAAGTTGCAGTGACTCCTACCTTCATCTGAGCTGTGGACTGGAATCAGGATCTGTATACATAGCTTGGGATTAGGGTCTGTATGTCTAACCTGACTCATTTGCTACTTACTCCAATGGTCCTTCCTCCCGGGGCTCTGGGACCACTTACCTTGTCCTCCTGTGAACTAAACAGCTACAACACATAAGCGCTAAAGCACAAAACCAACCCCTTTGACTTCTCATTAATCCTATCTCGTTCCTCAAATACAGCAAGCAGCTTGTCCTCATGGCCTTTGCAAATGGCACCCTTCTGCCTGGGTTGCAAGTCCCTATCCTCACTCTGTGCTCCATGCATCACTGGCCAAATTCTCGATCCTTCTGAGTGTAAATGCTCCTTTTTTAGGGAAGTCATCCTGCCCACCCCATCCTGGGGGTTAAGTCTGTCTGTTATCAACTCCTACGGACACCTGTCTGCTGGGCTTTAAATGAACCAGTTGTGAACATAGTGAATGTTTTATTCACTCTTGAGTCATCGATGCCTCAATGGCTGGCTGAATTTGTTGAATAAATGAATAAGTGAGAAAGGACCCACTCAGCCCCACCCTGTGTGTGGGGAGCCCAGGCCCTCTGTGGCCATCCCAGCTTCTTCAGTGTTTGGTAGGGAGTTGTGGTCCCACTAAGTGTTCAGGAGAGCACCAACAAAACAAAAGGATTGCCTGTTGTGGGAAGGATGCAGGGATAGGATGACTAAACGGTTGCTGTGGCTCAGGCCTAGGATCTCACATGAAGTTCTCAGTAAATGGCCACTGGGAACATTTGACAATGGAGAAAAACAAGAGTCAGGGTGGACAGAGGTGCCGGCCTGTTCCTTACCTCAGGTACCCACGTCTCCTCTGTCAGTGGGAGTGGGGCAAGTGGTTCAGACAACCCTGAGGTCTCTTCCAACTTGGTCATCTTCCTCTTGAGATTTAGACTCCTGTTCATTTGCGCATGTGTGTGCCTGCCTGCCAGTGCTCAGAATCCCCTTGGACGGGAACTATATCATTAGCTGAGGCTGCAGTTTCAAGCTCCTAGATCAAGTACCTGCCCCTGGGTACTGTAAATGTCAAGGAGTTTGGGCTCCAAGGTCCTGTCCCACGCACCTCGGGGAGGCTGCACCATCTTGTTCGGCCGCTGTGCCATTCCGAAGAAAAGGTTAGGAGGGAACTGGAGGCAAACACACCTTCTTGGTGGCTGAGCCAGGCTGTCTTCCCAGGGCTGGTTGGGGTTTTTATTCAACTCACTATCAGCAGATGCTTTTCCAAGGCAGAAGCAGGGGCTGTGATAAATGATAACACAGTCAGCAGCCACAGGCGCGATGGGAGATAATCGGCGGGCCCACATCCCTTTGCTGCCTTTCTGTATTTCATCTGTGATTCCCCCGAAGCCTCGGCGTCACTGCGCCTAAAACTCAAAGGCAGAAATGGAATTTCATTCCAGGCACCAGGCAATGGGGTCACTGACATTTGCTGGGATTGCTTTAATCTTGCCTGAAACATCCAACAAGAAAGACATGTGGTAAGCTAGGTCTTGCAGGCAGACACCCTGGGGAATGGGTCCCTGGTCTTTCTTCATGCTGGGTCTCACCCTTCTCCCAAACATTTGCATTCTACAGGAGGAGCTACACCAGAATGATTTCACTTTTTCAAAAAACTTATTTTTGGGGGGTGGGTGTGCTGCTCTGGGAATGGAGCCCAGGGCTTCGTGTGCTTTAGCAAGCATCCTACCTCTGAGTTGTGCCCCGGCTCTCAAGGCTTTAACTTCTGCGGTTGCAATCTGTTGGGGGGAAGTGGAAAGCTAGTTTGTACGTCAGAGAAATAACAGAATTTGAAGCAGGCAAGGAGAGAAAGCAAAAGGAAGATAGTCAGCCGTGGTGGTGATCGTGAAGGTTCCGGGAAAGCTGCTCGGGATGGAGGGGGTGGCTCTATGTTTCTGTTCCCCACTGCTCAGGGATGGCAGGGTGGCTCTATGGATCTATGTGTCCCCACTGCTCAGGGATGGCAGGGTGGCTCTATGGTTATGTTCCCCACTGCTCAGGGATGGCAGGGTCGCTCTATGGGTCTATGTGTCCCCACTGCTCAGGGATGGCAGGGTGGCTTTATGGTTATGTTCCCCACTGCTCAGGGATGGCAGGGTGGCTCTATGGTTCTATATTTCCCTCCAAGCATGAACTCATTCCTCCGCAGCTATACCTTGAACTTAACATTAATTTATGCCTATTTTAAGCACGGGGAAACTGAGGCACAGAGAGGTGTTGGTGCCTGACAGACACCAGTGCTCTTCAGAGAGGCTTTGCACCCCTCCCTGACAACAGCCAATAATATTTTTAAGGCCACAGTGGTATACACACCTATAATTCTAACACTTGGGAGATGGTAGCAGGAAAACCAGAAGTTCAAGGTCATACTCAACCACACAATTGAAGCCAGCCTGGAATCCATGGGGCCCTGTCTCAAAGTAACAACGATGACATCACTAAGACTCCTCACAGTAGCTGAAGCATCGCTGTTCGTCCAGTATGTGGACTCACAGTGCCGTCAACTGTTTTCATCATAAATTGCTCAGGGAAAGAGACTGGTGAACAGGAGGGTTGACTAGGGCAGTGGTGGCCTAACAGAGCCAGCCTTCACTGAGGACCATCTCCACCCCCTAGTTATCGCGTGACAATCCAGGCACCTGAGAGTACATCACATGGCAATGTGACACTCTAGGTGGCATCGTGCCTAGCCCAGGGTCGATTGGTTTGCTATTTTGTCAGGAACTGTGGGGAAGGACAGCGTCCCTCTGGAGATTTATGGTGGTGTCCCTTCAGCTCTGGAGCACCCATGGCAAGATGCTGAGCTAGAGCTGAGCAGAGGGAGGGCTTCAGGTTAGTACGGTAGGAAGAGGAGCTTTTCACTGTTTGATAGACTCAAAAAAGCTAGGATTCTAAGGAGTTAGCTACACATGGCTGTGTGTTGGTAGTGGGTTCACACGTCTCCCTCCACTGAACCCCGTGCAAGGCAAGGAGGAGGACTTCCTGGAGGGATCTTAGTTTGTACCTGAGAAACAGCTCCACAAGGGTTTAGAGACCTGTGGAGGTCCCACAGCAAGGAATCGGCAAAGCCACCCTGACCTCCATATCTGTGGGTTCTGTTGGTCTAGGGTTTTCAATAGAGAGTGACCATGAGACTCGGGGAGAAATCAGATTGGTGCAGGTGAGGAGGCAGCGGCACTATAGACCTGTGTCCTCATCCAACTGCCCAGGCATCCAAGCTGCCCCATGGCCCCCATGGACAGATGCAGAAACCAGACTCTGGGAGTGCTGTGGAAGTCCAGCAGGCCGGCCTGTTGAAACAGAAATATGGCAAGGTGCCTAGAGTTGGGAAGCAGAGAGGAGTTAAGGCCTGTGAGTGCTCAGGGTGTAGATTTGGGGAAGAGTGGGTAATAAATACATTCTAAAATTGATCATGGCCATGGCTACAGACCTCTGAAAATAAAAATAACATTGAATCATATACCTTACATAGAACTGCCTGAGAATTTTATGCAACATAAAGCTGGTAATATAGTTTTTAATGCAAGGTGGTCCTAAGAGGACAGCTGCCTGAGCAGTAAGAGCCTGGCCCTGCAGCTTCCCAGTCAACAAAGCTTTAGAAAGTTGATGCTGTTTCCTTCTCAACAGGGTGGCTGCTGTTCCTTGCCAGGTTCTGTCTCCCATTCTATGCAGATCTGGCGTGTGGCATTGGAGGGAAACTCTATCACCAGGGAACCACTGCCCTCTGTCACTTAGCTCTGGGCTTCTTGATGGTGACTCCACTGGTCCTCCTCACCACCATGGATCCTCTGGAGCTGAACAATCCCTCCCTAACCTCGAGCCCTGCCATCTGGCCAGATACCAGCCTTTTGATTCTGACCCAGGGTGCTTTGCACATTAAGCCCAGACTGAAAAACAAAATCTGGTCCAAAGACCACTTGCCAAGTAGGAATGGACGTAGCCAGTAACAACATATTCTGGAGTCTGTGGCCAGAACTGTGCACACCACCCTCTGGGGTCTCTGCCTAATGCCTTTTGTACCCCAGCCCAGTCAATGACATTGTATCACCTGGAAAGATTCCAAAGGAAATAGACAAACTGTTTGCCTCTCCATCAGCAAGCCACTCTGCTCCCTGGAGAGCTCTGTCCCCACAAGGTTCTGTTGGGAGCCTGGGGTGCCCTTCCCAAGGGATGGAGAGGGGAAAGTGTCCTGCCTGCCAAGAGGAGGCTGTGGGCTCCAGAGGAAATAGCCTATTCTAATGCTGGTTGTTAGTGGAACCAAGGCTGTCAGCTTCCTCCCAAAGTGGGGAGGCAGCATGAGAATGAGGCTGGATTGTGCTGTCCAGTGGGCAAGGGGGTACAGTTGGAGCTACAGAGGTGCCTACTCTGAGCAGCTCAGTGCCAGAGCAGAGAGGGGAGAAAGGGTGAGACTTGGTTTGGGGAACCAAGGGGAAGGCATCCAGGCCTGCGGGAGGCTGAAATCACTGCCTATCCCCACATTTTACTTTAGGAAGCATGGCTAGTTCAAATGGGGTAATGCAACTCATCTGAATTGATGGACAGCTCGGAATAGGTGGAAGCCACGCCTGTGTTTCTCTCTTTGCCAGGAAATGAAACACAAAGTCTGCTAGACATGCCTGGGCTTCCTGGGTCTCCATGCTGAAGATAATTATCCAGTTGTGTGCCTTGGGACCAATGTCCCAAGTCCACACAGTCCTTTATTAGCTGCCACCAAGCTTCTGTCACACTGAGGAGCTCAGTAGCTAGATACAGGTGCCACAACCCCAGGACAGTGGCACCCACAATAAGTGGGGACAGCCTGGCGTCCATGAGAAGAGAAAGAGTCCCTTCACTTGCCTTGTAACAGGTAGCAGGTTTGCCTGAAAACCCAAAGGAGCGCAGAAAGGACCATGAAGAGTTCCATTCACACTGCCACCTGGGTGGGGGCCAAAGAGGCAAAGGGCAGGCCCTGTGATTTCTGAGGGTGCTTTTACAGACGGCGAATGACAAGTGTGCTAACCACATGCTTTTATAGGAAAGGTGAGACTCGGTTCTGCCGTGGCAAACAACACGGCTGTCACTGTCACTGACTTCCCCCGTGACTTTTGCACCTCCTTCCACTCTGTCATGTCGTCCGTGGTGTCGCGTCAGAAGGAGTGTTATTCTCACAGGGGAGGCTGAGACCAGAGAGGGTCTTAGAGCCCGAGAAGTGCGTGACAGCTGGAATCATGTCAGGGTGGTTTACGTGGAGTGCTTGTGCCCCTAGGGAAGGCCTGCTGGTTGCCCAGTCCCAGAGTGGTGGACCCTGGGTGGTGGCCATGCTGGTCTCATTGTCTCCTCCACCACAGAGTCTCCACAGATAAGACAAGCTGGTGCTCCAGCTCTGGGAGCAGCATGGGAGCCCTGGGACTAAAGGCAGTCTGGATACATGGTCTAGAGGCCCCTTGTCTGATTTGCATATGACTTGGTAGGTCAGGGTTTATGTTTGCTCACCAATTAATGCAGGTTAATCGTGTGTCCCAAGAGACATATTGAGGTCCCAATCCCTGTTGCTTCAGACTAGACCTCACCCGGAAATAGGGGTATTGCAACTGTACTTACATAAAACCAGTCCACACTGCAGGAGAGCCAGCCCCTTTACCAGCTATGAAAGGTGTCCTTGTGACAAGGAGGTAATAACTGGCATGATGTGGTGGAAGCCAAGCCATACCAAGGACAGCTGAAGTTAGGACAAGATGAAGAAGGGTCTTCACAACACCTTGGAGTGCTCACCTTAGCTTTGGCCGACTGGCCTCTAGAGCTTTTCATAAGACAGCCATCCTGCTTTTAGCCACCTAACACCTCATTGACACACATCTCAGGAATGAACACAGGCCTCTTCCTAAGCTTGGCTTGGCCTGTAATTTTCTGGAAAACACTGTGACCTAGCACAGGGGTCTAGACTCTATTGGGCCCGGCTCTACACTAGTCAGGGTTGAGTTTACCTTCGGAGTGCCTGGAGCAAGAAATCCCTAATTTCTCCATTTTCAGGTGTGCCGTGGGACCTCGGCAGTAGAACAACACACTTCATCTATAGCGTAACCAACGTTTTCTCATCCAACCCTCTCAACAGTTGGTAGTTCTTTGCTGCCCCTTTCCGCTGGACTTAGTTTTTCAGGCATCATAAAGATCAACTGCCATCTCAGATCTGCCACGTACATCCTCAGGAGGCCCTAAGCTGTGCCATGCCACCAAGAAGCTGGCAATATGGCCAGAGGGTACCTCCCCTGTGACTGAGGGACGCCACTCACTCCCTTTGGTCTTTGTGAGTTTGTGTTTGCCACATCGCCCCAGAGCATGCTTCTTCCTCTCTCAGTTCTGCACGTCCCACCTTACAAGGACTCAAAGAGCAAGAAGGGTCCTGCGTAGCAGGCTGGGCTACCAGGCAAACACCCATCTCCCGGGCTGGTCCTCTGCAGAAACCTAATCCAGGTTTGGGGGAAACCTCTTGCCTCCAGGAGCTATCCCTCCTGTGAGGGAGCAGCTTTGAGGACAGATTACAAGGGCCTCTAGCAAGCGCTTCCTCATTCATTCAGCCATTCCAGTTCCACGCCTGTGCACAGTTCGTGTCCTGTAGCGTTGCAACCCATGCTGGGTGTTGAGGATGCACAGGAAGTGAAAAGCAAACACTCCTGTTCTCCCAGAGCTGAGAGAACTCAGGCAGACTGCCAGGGAAGCCAGGCAGGGAGTAACACCGAGGGCAATAAGTGCTCTGAGAGGGGATAGACAGTTGATAGGGGCCCCGGGCAAGCTTGCAGAATGCAAGCTCACACATATGCCCGGACGTGTTGCACACAGGCTCACCCTAAGCCTTGGGAGGGAGACCTGCTGTCACCCCCACATGGCTGAGCCCAGAAGGAAGAACAGCCTCCCCTCAGGACCTGCAAGGCTCTCGGGAGCTACTGTGGGGATCTGCCCAGATGTGCTATACCAAGGCATACCCCTACCTGCTGCCCCTACCACTCAAGTACTAGGAACTCACAGCAGCCAGTGACCTGTCTCAGCTCTACCTTCTCACACCTCCTGCCCAGCTGCCCTGACACACCCACCCTTATCCAGCTCTCCAGCCGGTCACCCCAGGTGGATGACTTCGCCTCTGTGGTTCAGAGCTGATCTTGAGATGCTTCTCTGACCAGTCCCTTTCTGACTAAACCCCATGCCTCTGGTCTGTGTTGGAGCTGTGTACACCAGTACACCCCTTACACCTGGTCCATCTCACAGTGGTGTGAGTCTGTCAATGTCTGTGGTTGTGACAGAGCCCCCTCCCCTTGGTTGAGCATTTCCTTCGAAGCTATAATTAATCTTGTAAGTCATTCATTTGTTGGTTCTTTCAACAAACGTTTAGTGATTTAACATTGCTCTCCTAATAAATGGAGCATCTGATGAAATCAGAAGTCACGCCTGACTTAGCCACCTGTGCGTTATTTTGCAGGAAACAGGAGAATCAGTACTGTTTTAACCAACGTAATGACAGTGCCACCCCACCCCAAACTAACATGTTCAGACCCTGACTCCCAACCTTTGCGAGGTGGTGAGGCGGTGAAAAGGGACTCTATAGAGTTCTGTTTCCCAACTGTCTCGTGAGAATTCAGTGGAGAAGGCTGTCTCCAAGCCACAAGAAACCAGGCCCAGAACCTTACCCATGCCAATGCCCCACTCTTCAGCCTCCAAAATTGTGGGAATAATTGCAGCATCCAGGAGAGAGTCCTCTGGCTGTTCCTGTCCTGCAGGTCATCATCCCAGCACACCCATGCCCTATTGCCCACCCCCACCCCCAACCACCACTGTCTCATATTAGCAGACCTGGTCCTGGGGCTGGAGTTTGTTAGCTCAGACATGACCAGGCCCAGAAAAAAAAAAAATGTTGTGGAGCAGATGGCCCCATGGAGGAATAAGTTAGCTATATGGGCACCAGAGGTCCGATGAGTCACAGGCACTCAGGGACCTCTCAGGGTAGACACTGGTTCCCCTTCAGGAATGCTGAGGCTAGAGTGAGTTACACATTGGATCATTCAGCTGTAGCACAAGCCTGCCAATGAGAGTTGTATTTATTTTGAGCTACATAAAGCACATTTGATTAATTGAGCAGGAGGGAACCTGGCTGAGACCTTCTCTACTCTCCTCTTTGGGCCTGAGGACCTATTATTTTTGCTGCACCAAAGAGCAACAGAAGCTTGGCTCTCCTCCGTGATCTTCCAGGCTTTAGGGATGCTGCAAGCGCCGGGCTGCCTCTGTGTGATGTGCTCTTACGCAAGCGGGTATTGACATTTTAGCAGACTATAGCTGAGGGTACCTCCAGCTCCTTTTCAGGGGTACCTTTCTAACCGCGGATGGATTTTAAAGTGCTGCTGCCATCTAACGAAGTGTCCAAAGGCCCCTGGTGCAGAAGGGAAGGAGTCACGCCAGCATGACCTGATCCTGTGCCTCTGGGCTAGCCACTCCACCTGCGCTTTCTACTCCACGCTACCTCCAGATCTTCAGTGTCTCCCCTTCCCTCCTTCCCCGGCCTTCAGGGCACCTCCCCTATTTCACTCTTCTCTATAGACCATGTCGGGTTCCTATAGACCACATAGGGCATGAGCTTGCCAATAATATCGAGTACAAAGGGATCTCAGGAAAGCAGAACAGGAAAATGCCTACTCCCCAACGGGCCCAGTGGCGTGTCTCCAGGTGCTCTGGGTACCAGGTGCTTGGCTGGTTCATGTCCCAAGCTGATGCTGGCAGGAGACAGAGGTGTGGGCCTCTGGGGAGCAGGGACTGCTGCTGCTGCTGTCTCATTAATCATCTGCTAATTGTGGCAAATGGGATTTTACAGCTCCCCAGGCCCTCACTGTGAGCTATGTCTGCACCTCAGAAGAGGCGGTTGCAGGCCAGCTTTGGAGTCCCTTCAAGACCTGCCTGGCTGGTATATCAGGCCCTCTATGTGACTCTGGGTACCACAGCCATCTGGTTGGTGGAGGGAGGAAAATCTGGAATCCACACTGAGCCTTTCTTTCTCCATTCCCTAGTAACACCCTCAGTGAGTCAATCACACTGGGTGTCAGGGAGCTCATGGGCCAAAAGAATGACTTAGTCACTTAACATACCCTCTGAGTGGCACATACTTCCTTCTGGAAGTTGGGTTCCCAGGGCGCAGCCCAGGTCACCAAGCTCCATAGGCCAAGCACCTAAATCTATTGAAAAGAAGGCACTGGCCTACTAGCTATAGCCACTTGGTCTCAGGGTCTCTACTTCCTCACCTGCAATGTTTGAGAATAGTAATTACCTCTCTAGGGACTAGAACAATGAAATTAAACTGCATCTAAGTGCTTCTGGTAGAAGTTGCTTCTCAACCCCACCCTAAGGGCTCCCTCACATGTCTACCTCTTGTCCACCCTTGCTTTTTATGTGCTGGTGGGCACAGCTCTACAGTAATGAGCTGTAGCTAGAGTTTTCCTGCCTGGTCCACAGTCAGGACAAATCTCTGTCACCCGCCAGTCCCACAGCCGCTCAGACCCAACCAAGTAAACACAGAGACTTCTATTGTTTAAACTGTTTGGCCTAATGGCTCAGGCTTCCAGCTATCTAGTTCTTACATCTTAAATTAATCCATTTCTATAAATCTATACCTTGCCACGTGGCTTGTGGCTTACCGGCATCTTCACATGCTGCTTGTCATGGCGGCGGCTGGCAGTGTCTCCCTCCACTTTCCTGTTCTCTCAATTCTCCCCTCTGTTAGTCCCGCCTATATTTCCTGCCTGGCCACTGGCCAATCAGTGTTTTATTTATTGACCAATCAGAGCAACTTGACATACAGACCATCCCGCAGCAATGAGCAATGCTTAAAGCAATGAGTGCTTGATGATGTCTAGGTTCCACACTTTGCATCTCTGCTGTCTGCTGCACCCAGAGCAAGCAGGAGCAGGGACCAGGGACGAGAGTGCCCTATTTCAAGGTGCCCTAGCAAAGACGCAAACCCGGGGCTGTTCTGCTCAGCTTTGTACCTCAGGGGTTGGCTCAAGCCTTCCTTTCTCTGTGTCCACCACCATCTGGACACGTTTGCAGAGCCCTCTCTTTGTCCCCTCTCTCACCCCTGCTATGTGATGCAGATTGGGGCAGGGATAAAGCTGAGGTTCTGGTGTTCATGCCGTAGCCTCCTCATTGAGTGGCTTGGATAGCCACGTGCCCCTCGTGGGCCCCCATTTCCCTGATCTGGCGAGTGAGGCCTTCTTCACAGAGCAGTCATGAGAGAAAGGAGGAGTTTGAGAGTGTGCTGGGACTTGGGAACACGCAGAAGGACAGTGCAATTCAGGCTCAGCCACATAGCGGCCTACAGATGGCAGGAAGGTACGAGGCTATTGGTAAAGCCATAGCAGATCCTCACAAAGGCTTGTGTCTCCCCCTGTAGTCTCCACACCCACACCTCATCCTGGCAATAAAGGGAAGACTGGCTCAGAATGCTTCTGTTTCCATGGTTAAAGGAGCGTGGCTTCCAGGGGCTTCTAATTGGCTGATGAATGATGGAGAGGATGTAGCTTCCAACCTCACAAAGTTGACAGGGTTCATTGGGAAGGGGGCCAGCCACAGCAGTAACTGCAGCATCTTGCCTTCCTCACAGCTGGGGCATCCCTAGCTGCCCTGGCTCTGGCAGGAGCCCCTGAGGCCCTCAGCTTCCTGTGGTGCATGCCTAGCCTCTGACAAGCCACTGTCATCCCATTGGCGTCTATGACCATCATTTGCAGGCACTGAAAATGTCTTCCATTTCTTCAAGGAAATTTCCCTGAATAGGAGAAAAATCATGAAATGTCTGAAGAGGGAGTTACATGTTTGTTTGTTTGTTTGTTTGAGAATTGAGGGTGTTTATCTGAGTGTTACTTCATGGATCATGAAGTAACACTCATGAGAAAAAAACATCCACAGGGACCCCCTGATGGTGACAAGATCAAGGTCACAGCTGGCCATGGTGGCTCATGCTTATAATACCAGTACCCATGAGGCTGAGGCAATAGGACTGCTATGAATTAAAGGCCAGTCTGAGACACAGAGTGAGTACCAGGGCAGCCAACGCAAAAATAAAGATCATATGTCTTCCAGCGACTTAACCATCTCCATGTAAATTAATTCAACCAGCCTACCTCTGGGGTCTCACTGTTTACTATCAGATGTGAGGACTCGTGAAGATACAGTCAAGCTCCTAAGCATTTACTCATTTTATCTTTATGAATGTAATGCCATTCACAGAAAGATCATAGGATGCAGTCTTCATGAAAAAGCTGAAGCCTGGGAGGGTCAGCCTCTTACCCACATGCTGCTGGGCTACAAGGCTTAGACCTGTGTCATTCTGTGACCTGTCACCTTGCAGGTGAGGTCCCAGTCCTCCGGGAGCCCACACACATACTTCTGTCCAGCGGAAACCACCTCATGCCTGCCCTCCTGTTCTCTCAGACATCCTCCCGCTTCATACATGCTCAGTCTGTTCCCTCTACCAGGAAGGCTGTAGGAAGCAACCTCCCGTGGTGAGTGCATCACAGGCTGAGTCAAGCTCATGGGGTTCTGCATCTGAGCTCTGCCCTTTCTCAAACTGCTCAAGTCCCCTTCCCCAGAAAATGGAGAGATGCCAGCACCTTGTTGCTTGATGATTCAGAGCACCAGCCGCGCTCTGCCTGAAGTCGGGGCCCCTGCTCTGGCTCCGAGGCAAGTCTCTCTAACCTGGTAGTTGACACTTCTGCCACTCTCTGAGCTGCCTCCATGTCCCTTGAGGGCAAGGGCCCCACACTGACCGAACACCGTATCTTATACTTAGCAAGAGCTTGGCCACAGTTCATGGAGTAGTTCCTCTGGGGGGCTCCCAGGCTCCCCTGCCTCCTGCAGCCTCTTCACTCTCTGGCTGTGTCTCCTCACTCCATTCTCAGCCTACCACACTCACACCCCGGGCCTCCCAGCAGTCAGTGTCTCCCTGCCTGGATCCCTCTGCCCATGCCACCCTGCTCTGTTCTTTCCCTGGAGAGCTTCTGCCCTTCATAGACTGTTCCACTGTTTTAGATACCCCAGGCTGACCAGATCCCCACCTCCGTGTCTTCGACGTCTCAGAACTGCCTTCTTACCAGAGTCCGTCTCACTGTCCTGGCTATATTCATCCACCTACCTGCTTTCCCTATTTGGCTGTGACTCCAAAGATCGGGCCGCCTCCGGATGGAGACACTCTTGACATTGGTCTGAGACAAGCACCTGCTGTGGCCTGGGTGTGACTTGGCCACTGTTACCTTTGTGTCCTAGAGGCTGTGTTGGTTGTAAGGGGGCAGGAGACAGTACTGCAGGGCTGTGTCTACATGTGAATGTGCATTTTCTGCTTCAAGTTCTAACCTTGTTCGTCAGCACAGCAATGAAGAGCAGCGCCGAGTGACAGATGGCCCGGCTCTGAGCCTGAACCCTGGCTCCACAGCAGGCCTGGAGCAGGGCAGACATGTCTGGCATGGTGGATGCTTTCATTGATCTAGAGTCCAGCTCTAAGGCTGCTGCTGTGGAGCCAGCCAGATGACATCAGGGCCGGCAGTGGGGGCTGGGCCTAAAAGGGCCAGGCCATATCACAGTCTCCTGGGACGACTAGGCAAAGTAGCCCATCTCTATTCGAATCTGGGTGCTTTTGTTTAATGTTGTGTTACATTGTTATCTAAAATTTACGGTAGGAGGGTCCAGAATCCCACCTTCAAAGTTTCTTCAACATTAAGGACACCCCCCAGGCAATGGAGTTCTGATCGTTCCTCAGGCATTTCTGGATTTTTCAGTTATTACTCAGAATCGCGGTGTCCAGGCCCTTGGGCCTCACTTAGCAGACACTTAGGGTTTCTTGTCTGGAGTTAAGTAAGATCAGTGTTCGTTGACACGATTCTGTATAAGAGACTATAGTGGTGCCTTCCCTACTCCCTGTTAGCCCCTGGCATGAACTGGCTGGATGGTTATTACTCTGTGGATGGTATTGGCTTCTCTATAAAAGAAATACCAAATTAGCATCCACGTTGCTGTCTGGGCCATAAATTTAAGGCAAAGTACAGTGCCCAGCACCAGCATGTATACCACAACATTGAGTTCACTGGTGTTAGATTCTACCCTGGCCACACGGGGAACCCCCGAGGGGCATTTGCGTGCCCTGGGACATACAGTGGGCAAGCAGCCAAGCTGAAACCACGTGCTGGTCTCGAGAGGCCTCTTCCCCTCTGAATGTTTCAGATCATCAGAAATGTGCAGGCCCTGCCATGTTCCCACCCCAGCCACTCGAGCATACAATCTCTAAGCAGAGTTGGGGCTGATTCTCAACTATCGGCCATCTCCATCCTAGTGAAACAGAAGAGAGAGGGGCAGACCTGGAGGTGAATCCTGCTGCCTGTTGTTAGTGATGTGGAAACCATACATCTTGTTTAAGCAGGTGCTGACAAGTTGTATACACAGAGAACCACACTGAAGCCAAGGCCGGGAAGTCCCTCAAGTGGGAGGCAGCCTCAGCGAGGACCACCACATCAGTGGCACTCCTTGGTCTGCAGGCAGAATACAAAGAGGGTCTTGCTCCCTTGGAATTAGTAGCTTTGGAGATCCCCATGCCATCAGGGAATAGCCTGCCCTCACCTGCTCTTCTCATCAGCAATGGATGGGGAAGGCCTCCTTGGGACCACCCCTGCCCTGTCCTTGCCAGACATGTCCTCTTCCTTCTTCTCCCTCACCAACACAGAGCCCTAGCCTGCATCTGATGACCTTCTGAGACTGCGGCTGGGAGGACCTCAGTCCAAAAAGCATATTCTTGGACTTTGTAGCAGCTGGGCATTAAAGGTTATAAGGACATGCTAGGTGAGTATTTCTGCGGCTGACACCCTATCTTGCCATCAGGTATATAGAGGGAATAGTGGGCATCACAAAACATGACCAGAGAAAAGCATTAATTCTCTCCCAGCATCCTGATGACAGTGTCCACACATCACCCTATCCCCACACAAATGGACCCCATGGAATGTCTGTCCTTTCTGTCTTTAATTACCGCATGACCATAACAGCTGAAGGAGACTCCAGGCATCCATTCTCCTCTTGGGAGATAAAAATATGATCAAACTTCATGAAGACTCAAGCATGACAGCTCATCCTTCTTTCAAGACAGCTGTCACTGAAATGTACAGATGACAGGCGCTTCAGGGGGAGGTATCCCCTTGGGAGCCCGTCACCTGACAGTGACTCCCCTCCCAGCACTTGCAAGCACATGTCTCACATCCTTCTTACCCTTACTATAAATATAAAGTCCTGCTTTTTATTTGTAAGACTTAAGAATGTTCTACTAATGTGATCTGTTCAGGCATAGAGGAAATCTTTTTTTAAACAAAAAAATGTGTTTTCTCTCCAAGGAGTTCAGAGATGTTTCCATTTCTAGAATTCATATTACAGACTCAGTGGCCTCATCAAGATGATTGAGAAGAGTTTTAGAAAAAATTTTTTTACCAGATTTTGGAATATTTGTATGTGCACAGTGAGATTGCTGATGAATAGGACCCCAGATTAATTTATATTTTAAAAAGATGTTATGTATGTATATACATATATATGTAGTTTGAAGGTAATTTTATACAGTATTTTTAATAATTTGTGTATAAAACAAAGTTCCATGGTGTGGAATTTTCCACTCTGCTATATAGGTGCTCAGAACATCTCAGACCTGGGAACAGTCCAGATTTCAATTTTGGTTTGAGAATGCTCAGCCTGTGTTCCTAGTTCTATTCCATGCCAGGAATGTCAGCTACTTGTCTTATGACTGTGACTAGTTACCTGACAAGAAGCAAATTAGGGGAAGTTTTAGCTCATGGTTTGAGGACACAGTCCATCACCGTGGAGAAAGCATGCCAGTGGGAGTATGAGTATGCGGCTGCTTGCTCACATCGTGGTTGTCCTGGAAGCAGAGAAAGATGGATGCTGGTACTCAGATGCCTTTCTCTCTTTTCTCTTTTTATTCATGCTGAGGCCTCAGCTCATGGGATAGAAGCACACATTCTCGGGCATGGGGGGGGGGTGTCTTCCCCTCTCAGTTAATTGTCTCTGGAGATGACATTATCAATATGTCCAAAGGCATGGTTCACCAATGCCCTAGGCATTTCTTAATTCAATTAAGTTAGCAATCATAATGAAACATCCTGGAATAGAGAGATGGCTTAGCAAGTGAAGGTGCTTGCCACCAAACCTGATGGCCTGAGTTTGACTCCTGGGACCCACATGGTGGAAGGTTAGGACCAACTCCTCTGACTTCCACACTCACACTGTGGCACTGTTGCTGTCATTCTTAATCTTAGTAGCAGTGTCACTATGAGTCAGGCTGTGACCCAGCCCGAGTCTCCTCATCAGTAGGATATGTACACAATGTCTGCTTTACCCTCCTCAAATTCCAGAAAACAGTCAGTGTGTTCATTTCTCTAGGCCCCAGTGTGTGCACCTGTGAAATGAAGAAGTTGTTTGGCTGAACTCCAAAGCCTCTTCCTGCTCAGCATCCTCATCGTGAACCTCACAGCAGTATCTCCAGCATTTACTATGTGACTCATAGACTCTTAATTATAAACAACCATATAGACTGCTGGCATTCCCAGCTCACAATGAGACAACTGAGGTCAGACAAGGGCAGGCCACTCACATTGGATGTTGAAGGATGTAGGCATTGCATGCTACGGGCACAGACTTCCCTACTAGGATATATGAGGTAAATTTTAGTAGCACTGTGGCCAGGGCCCAAGGGCACCTGAATCTAGTGATACAAAGTCACTTCAAGGGTTGGCCCACGTATGTGTGGAGGGTAGTTTATCTTGAGGGCTGACATACTTTTGTTGGAATGAAGTGCTCCCTAGAAAGGTCATTAGAAGGGAATGGCATTGGTGTGTCAGAGAACTCACACCCAATCTGGGGGATGATCATTTCATGCCTATGTGTTCAGTGTTACCCTCACACCAGTGGAATGCTGTGATTGATTGGAGCATCAGGAGATGCTGAGAAGCCTCCCCAGCACCCACCCACCAAGTGTCAGTACTACTTTCACTACCCAACTCCCATTAATGCCACCTAAAATGTCTTTGCACATCACCACATGTTCCATCCCCAGGGTGGACACTCGTTACCATGAACAGTTCCTCCAGCTGCCTTGTGTGTCAGGCTGGCGGTTCCTGAGACTTCTCCTCTGGGTGGCAGCTGCTCTGGGTGCTAGGGGAGAGCTGGGCCCCAGTGGAGACAGGACCTCCCTGTAACTGCCTCCTGCTAAACTCTACCCTGTCACTACTCTGTCCCTCTGGGCAGGTGACGCTTCTCCTCGAACATACCAAGTGTGTCTCATCTTAAGACTTTTTACCTGCTAGGCCCTCATCTATGGAGCCATCCTTGTTCCATCTGGGACTCTTATTCATATAATGCCAGCTACGGGTTCCTTTGCTTGCATGTCCTGTGACTCTCCCATTGCCCTTCTGTTTGGGGTGCAGGAGTCCTGGCCACCTTCTGGTATCATCTTCATTTGTCTGCCTGTTGGATTCATGATTGACTCCCCCAGTCAAGTGCCCATTCCCTAAGAGCAGGGACTCAGTCCAGCTCTGCCTTGCTGTGCCCAAGAGCGCAGACTTCAGTGTGTGGCTGTTGGTCAAGTGACTTGGGTAAGCATGTCTCAAGCCCCCACTTCAGGTCAGGTACCCTATGAGGAGACAACAATGTCAAGGTAAAGGGCACAACCCATGCACCCTAGGAGCTTGCTGTCTCATCTGGGTGGAGGCAAAGCAGGCTAGAGGGCAGAGAAGAAAAGGAGTTCAGAGATGGGAGCAAGGAAGGAAGGATGTGGAGGAAACTCAGCATGGATTGGGAGGTGAAGGGTAAATGTGCAGAAGAGAAGGGGTGTGCCCAGCATCTGATGAAGCAGGGAAGATATGGAATTATAGATGTGGTGGGCCATGGGGAAGGCACAAGGGCACAAAGCTCAGAGCTGCAGGGGTGTCTGGAGCCTGGGAAGTGAGGATGGAGTAGAAGAGGCCCCTTCTGAGAACACTGCCCCACAACAGGAACCTAGACATCATCCCTACAGAAAAGAAGCCATGTAGACAGTCCAGGCTGATGGCTGAGGAAGTAGGCTCCAAAGTGACTCTCAGGCCCACATCAAATGTTCACTCTGCTGCTTTTTTTTTTTAAATAAAGATGTATTTGTTTGTTTACTTTATGTGTATGAGTGTTTGCCTGCATGCATGTCTGTGTATTGTGTGCTTGCAGTCCCCATGGAGGGCAAAGGGGTTAGATCCCCTGGAACTGGAGTTACAGATGGTTATGAGCTGCCTTGTGTGGGTGCTGGGAACTGAACCTGGGTCCTCTGGAAGAGCAGCCAGTGCTCTTAACTACTGAGCCATCTCTCCAGCTGCTTCACTCTGCAACTTATGCATTGCACAACTGGCCCAGGAATTCTTCGTCCCTGAGCCTCAGTTTCCTCCTTTTGGAAGCAGGTCAACATCTGCTAATGAACGACGAGTAGTTGAGACTTCTGTCATTGGTGTGTGTGGTGTGTAAGGGGCCAGCAAAAGGGCACGGGGGAGGGGACAGGCTTGATTTAGGTTAGATCCCTCAGTCATGCTGTGGACCATGGCTTGGCAGTGACTCTGGGGAAGCAGGTGAGACAAGGACAAGAGGAACAGTTAGGAAATCACTGAAAGACCCAGGAAAGCTTGAATTCAGAGGCTCTGTGCTAGAAACTTGATTAGGAGAGGCACAGCCATACTTGACCCTAAAGAGTAAGGGGACAGGGGACAGAGGACTCCCAAGCCTGACAGGCAATAGCAACTAGGGTGAGAACTAGGGGGAGACACAGTCCACCCTGGCACTGGTTCCTCTACCAGCTCATTGCCTCTGCACCCTTGTAAGATGGAGCCAGCTCTGCATTTCAGACAGCTCTTGTGCTAGGAAGGAGTGTCCCATCATTTGTACTGAGTGATGCATTTTTAATTAAAATGGTAATCATTGGAGCATTCCCTAAAGTTTTACTTGGGGAATTTGCCTTCTTGCAGGCTCTACCTTAATTAGCATTCTATTTATCCCTTATTAATAAATGATATCCAAGCAGTTTCTTCTGCCTCCTTTGATCTCAGGGTCTCATCATTCATGAGCCAAACTCTGTTCCTCATTGACAGTCAGGGATCAGTGGGCCCAAGCAGACCTGATTTGGAGTTTGAGAACTAGAATTTTCAGTAAACTCCCAGCAACATGGAGACAATTTTCTTGCTGTCCAGGTCCAGCAGTCATCATGTGCACCTCCAAGGTTGAGGGTGGCACCTTTAAAAAACACATCTTTTTGGTGAAGCTGCTAAACTGGACAGGTATACCCTAGATAGTAGCCACAGATCGATCCATTGGGCCCCAGCCCCAGAAGCTGGATGCCAAGAAGCCTGGGTGCCAGCTGGTGGGCTTTTGCCCAAAGTCAATGACATTTGGTAACTCCTTCAGGGTCACAGAGCTAGGCAGTGAGTGCCCAAGAACCACAGAAGGCTGGCACTGCCTTAGTACCTGTTGTATACCTCACACTGGGGACTTACATGCAAGGTCCCGATCAATTTTCTAAGCCAACTAATAAAATAGAAATGGTTTTCCTCCAGCCTATAGAAGAGAAAACCAGCCATAGTGAAATTCATTAACCTTCATACAGCTCCCCAGCTGTTAAAAAAAGCCCATCAGACATTTAAGTCAGGAACTGTGGACTTCAAAGCCCTCAGTTTCTTTTGTTGGCTGTATTGGAACTACTCTTTCCCAGTTTGAACCCCACCGCCCTACTAAAACACCTTTAGAGGGGACATCAGATCCTTTCTGCTCAGAGTGTGCACACCAAAGACCAGCAGACCATGGTTAAGATGTGGAAACTAGACCCCACTACAGACTCATGGACCAAACCCTACACTTGAACAAGATCCCAAGATGTGCCAACACCTACTGAAGCTTGCAAAACAAACTGGAGATCTGACTTTGGGTTGGCACTTGCTGGCATGTGTCTTAGCACAGGGCAGGATGCAGATGTGGTCTGAATCCTTGGCCATGAGCCAGATTCTAGAAGCTGTATTCCCATGTTGATGCTCTTGGACTTTTGGAAGATGATAAGGGAGCCAGGAACCATTCTTAGAATCCCTTGACATCAGGGTTGGAGAAATGGCTCAGCGGTTAAGAGCAACTGGCTGCTGTTCCAGAGGTCCTGAGTTCAATACCCAGCAACCACATGGTGGCTCATAACCATCTATAGTGGGTTCTGATGCCCTCTTCTGATATAAAGTTGATAGAGCGTGCATGTACATGAAATAAATAAACAAATCTTAAAAAAAAAAGAGCCCCGTAATGTCTAGCAAGTGTCTTTAGCTTTATCATAAGCACACAGTAGGACATGGCAATGGGCGTACAGATCTTTGCTTTTCTCAAGAGTTATAATAGGCCCAAAGTATAGCTGGTTATTTAGGACAGTGGAGGTTGGATTAGCAATCACATGTGCCTTTAATTAATTAAAACAAACAAACAGCAACAACAAAACCAGAGCTGTGCCCGTTAATTACCTTCCAGATATTGACTTGTTTAGGAAATGCCTTTCAAATTGTGAGGTCCGTGGGATGAAGGGGATTATGAAACAGGTCTCTGCGGGAGTGGGGTGAAGAGATGGCTCAAAAGTCAAGAGTGTTCAGTTCCCAGCATCCATGTCAGGTGGCACACAAATGCCTGTAACTCCAGCCCCAGGGTTCTGACACCATCGTCTGTACTGTACCTGAATGCGCGCGCACACACACACACACACACACACACACACAGAGAGAGAGAGAGAGAGAGAGAGAGAGAGAGAGGCAGCTGGTGCCCCGTGCAGTGTTTCCTGCCCTCCTCAGCAGCCCTGTGGTTACAGGACATCATCTGACACTGGTGACAATAGCCAGCAGGGTAAACTGCCCACTCTGTGTGGTCTGAGCCGACCTCATGCCGCCCGCCTGCCTCCGGAGAATGGCCCGTTCCTGTCACCCCCTCCTAACACTGAGGAGAAGTGAAAGCCTCGCTCTGAGTTTCCTGCTTAAAGAATGGCAGGGGCCGGCTTCCCAGCCAAGCCTCTCAAGCCCCCTTCCTTCGCACAGTCCCATCCCTCCTGCTACCCGGATTCTATCTGCTGTCCTGCTGAAGCTGCCCAGCCATTTGGCCGAGCCATCTCAGTGACAGGCGCTGGAACTGGCTCGCTCTCAGCAGCTGCCAAGTGGACAGTGTCTCCTCTTCTGTTGGTGACTTTGAGACAGAGCTGCTTCTACTGTCTGTCTTCAGGTTGGCTCTCCTTAGTGCTGAGCACAGGTGCAGCCTTTCTAGCCAAAGTGTGTGTGTGTGTGTGTGTGTGTGTGTGTGTGTGTGTGTGTATGTGTGTGTGTGTGTGTGTGTGTATGTATGTGTGTGTGTGTGTGTGTGTGTGTTGCACATGCTATTTACATGCATGCTATCAAGCCTGAAGTTAACCTCATTCCTTGGGTGGTGTACATTTTATTTTCTGAGGTAGGGTCGCTCACTGGTCTGGACCCATTTGCTTAGTTTGGACTGGCAGGGCATGAAGACTGGCCAATAAGCCCCAGATCTGCCTATCTCTGGCTCCTCCAACTCTGAGATTACACGTGTGTGCCACTGTGCCAGCCTTGTACATATGTGCAGAGCATCATGCATTTTTCAATGAAATTTCATTAGCACTTAAGGTCCCTAGAACCAATGGCTTTATCTTGCTTAATACAGTATTCTCAGCATTTAGAACAAAGCTTGACATACTGTGGGTGTGTAATAATAAATGCTTGCTGGATAACCTAGGCTATGTAGCGAGGCCCTGTCTGAAATAAAAGCAAAAATTAATAAATAAGCAAACAAGTGAATATATAAACATGAGTAAACACATAAACCAAGAGCCCTGTGTCGCTCTCATGGCCTCCCCTGTGTCTTGTATCTATGGGGTCCAGTAGCCTTTCCTCTGCAAAGTCACAGTGTCCGTCAGTCCTGTGGCCTGAGTCTCCTTAAGGTCAGGTAGAGCAGTGGTCTGCAGTCTAGGGATACACAGTTATGTGTAGGACGTGTGTGCATATAAAAAAAGATATCAGTTTCCAGATACGAAACTTAATTTTCTCTTCTTTTCCAAAATTGATCTGACCAAGATCTACCCAAGGGAGGCTTCCAGGGGACCCTCTGCTGGACAGAAAATAGACCGCTCCTCCATCCTGAAGCTTGCTGGACGATTTGCTCAGGAGTTTCAAACTGCCACAGTACCAAAGGGCTGAAAGGAAACACTGGTTCCGAGTGAACATCTTCCCTAAGCTGGGGAACCTCAGACACACCAAGCATCCAGGTTTTACCTCCTGTCAATTCTAGCCACAGGCAAGGCTTTCAGGCTTGTGTTAGGGGGTCCGAGCCCGGCCCAGAGGAAACAGTACATGGAGGGAATGCTGATTCCCCTCAAGGTTTTTGAAACATTTTAAAGTATTTTTTAAAGCCATGTTGAACAAAATCTATGGATCGATTGGTTTCATCTTTTTCCAGTTTGGCGTGCTCCACTCAATTAAGTTCAGACCTCCTTCTCTCCAGTCACATAAGATCTTTATTCTAATTGTATTTCATCTTAATTTTATTTCCTTTTATAGACTGTGTGTCCTTTCTACAGTCTATTGACATAACTTCTGCACCCAGTTAGTGACAACTTTTAGCAGTCGAGTTTAAAGGACTCTCAGAGCTCAAACATTTCCCGGCATTCTTCTTTGGGGTAAGAGAGCAAAGGGATGGAAGCCCGCAGAGACATGCAGCTGTGTGGAAAGCCATTATCTGCTGCCATTCTGATTCAAGATCAAATGCCATGGACATTGGAAGCCCTTTCACTCCATCTGAACGTGATTCAATCAGTGTCTTCCCTGAAAAGTTATCAAGAAGCAGACAGGCTACAAACGCTCAGGCCTGAATGGTTCTCCTGAAAGGGGTCTCCCTGCGTTCAGCTGATAATCAACCCACTGGCCGCATTGAGGCAGCCACTGCCGCCGAGGGGGACTCACTGTTGCCCTCCTGATAGGAGCACATAATCCCATCAGCGCCAATGGGAGGTATGTGCCTGCTTCACTAGAGACAATAGGCCAACAGAAAGGGGCACTTGTTCCCAGCAACTGAGGGAGTAAACGCGATTGGCTGCTCCCAGCCACCATCTATGAAGGGCCTTGCTGAGCCCTCAAGCCCTTCCTTTGTCGGGTTGCAGAGCGGGGGACTCAGCCTGCCTTCCTCTACCACATGGCTGCCACCCACCTTCCCCGAGCAGAATTCTCCCCAAGTCCCACCAAGACTGGCCTCTCACCTCTTGCTTCTTCTAGAGATAAGCCCAAGGATCCATGTGCCAAAACTGTGACCTGGGTTTCCATGGCAGGGGGAAAGCCAAACTGTTCATTCTTCACAAAGAACTCACAGCAATAAGAATTATAACCATTTACTGTGCACTGGTCACTTCTGGGCACTAAGCATTTTTAATACACTGTGCATTCCACCACGAAGTCTCCAAGCAGTTCTGCCAGGCCACTATTGTCACCCCCATGAAGTAAGACAAAACTGGACAAGCAGTGGGTAGTACAGCTGGTGAGCAGCAACATCTGGGCACAAGGTCTGCGTCCCAGGAGGCAGACATATGGGCTGTGGTTTTGGGCTTAGGGTGACTGATAGGGTATCAGAGCTAAGTCCTCTTCAGGGCCTCACAGCAGCATATCATCTACTGTACCACATTCTGTACCCCAAAAATGTGACTTGAGTTTCCATTGTATAGACAAAGCCAAACTGAAGATGGAGAAGGGGAGAAGGAATGGCAGTGTGTGTACTATTGCCCAGGGTGGAGCTGAAATGCAGGGACCAGAGTGTGAATATAGATTTGGGTGCCAGTCATGTGGCCCATCTTTGAGGAATATGGGGAGCTGATGTCAGGATCTTCTTGGCAAGCTGGATGTCCTTGGGGCTATCTATAGCAGCAGGCTGAGGCCAGGACTCCTCAGCTGTGCCCTTGGGCTCCTCCCCTGCTGAGGGATGGTCTCACAGCTGAGGCCCCAGATCTCCTTGTCCCATTAGAGAAAGACTGAGGCCTCGGGCATCAGGCTGAATGCAAGGCCCAGACTGACATGGAACATGCTAAAATGACATGTCATGGGGATTTGTGGGCCTCGCTGGAGCTATTTCCTCCAGGGGGTCTTTTTATTTAGTTCCAATTGGACCCTGTGATTGGTCTCAACCCTGGGCCAGCTGGTGTCCAGGCTCCATATGGCAGTGGCTAGGAAAATGCCATGTTCCGATTGAAATACACTCTGCCGTCCTAAGGGTCAGTATATAATTGCCTCTGGTTGGAAAAGGGCTTTGATTTTTAAAATGAAGCTAGGAAGTAATTTCTCCACTTTGGATTTGCTGTAGGATGGGTCAGCATCTTCCTCATTAATTCAGACAGACACAGCATGGAAAAGACAGTCAGGGCCTCAGAAGCCAGCAAGGCTCAAGATGGGCTTAGTGTGGGAATCCTTACAACCTAACCTTAACATGTGGTCTCAGCCTCTGTCACATTCTGTAGCTAATGTCCAGCTCTTAGCAAGTCTGTCCCCTTGCAGAAGTACTAATAGATGTGCTTTAAGGGACACAGTCCATCTGCCACATACCATTCACAGTATTTTACCACTTGGGTACCCTCCAAGAGAGGAATTGTGATTGTACCCATTCTATAGATGGCATATAACAAGTCACAGAGAGTAAAAGAATACACTCGCAGCTCCATAGGCAATATACTATTGCAAAAAGGGTTGCTCTGGGGCCCAAGGTCTTATGCATTTTGCCCTGGGCCTTGTTTAAGAGAGGCAATCACATCTGGACTGTTCCCGGGAAGGCAAACTCTGCTGAGGGTTCTACAGATCTTGTCTGCTTTCTGAAACACTTCTTGTTAGAGCCACTTTAGAGATAAGGACCAGACTAAGCAGTCAGAGCTGGGAGTTAGCTGAAGCCCTCATCAAGGTTCCATGGATGAACAGCATGGGAATTCAGGGCGTCGTCCATTGTGAGCTGGAAAGTGGTTCTGCCAGGAGGTCTACCTGGCTCAGACCCCAAGCTCTTCTTTGCTTCCCTGTTCACTCTATGGTTTCCCAGCGCCCGGGACGGCCCCTCTGACGTTGGGGAAAGTCATCCCTCTTTAGTAAGTGCTCCCCGTCGATGACCAAGTGTGTGTCTAATCACTCATGAGAACTACCTGACCAGAGAAAGACATGGTCCCCTCCCAGAAGTTTGTGCTTCCTCTAGATCAACGGTCCTCAACCTGTGGATCGCAACCTCTTTGGGGGTGACATATCAGACATTCTGCATATCAGATATTTACATTATGATTCATAACAGTAGCAAAAATACAGTTATGAAAATAATTTTATAGTTGGGGGTCACCACAACATGAGGAACTGTATTAAAGGGTTGCCGCATTAGAAGGGTTGAGAACCACATGTTTTCTCCCCTAGTCGCTGGACCAGGAGCCATGTCTAGAGCGGCTGATGTCGACCAACATTATGCGGTTATAGCTGTCTCTGATAATATACTGTGCTGCTGCTGTTGGTTGTGTGTGCACATGTGGCCTTGCATGTGTGTGTAGGGGCCCAAGGTTGACATCTAGCATCTTCCTCAAATACCCTCCACCTCTTAAAAAATGTCATTACATTTTTAGTCAATATTCATCGTTTGTGTGTGTGTGTGTGTGTGTGTGTGTGTGTGTGTGTGTGTGTGTACATGCAATGCACATAGGGTTCAGGGGTAGCAGTGTACAAAGAGGTGCCCATACAGGTCATGTGCGAATCTCAAGTCCCCGAGACTTAGGATTTCTGTGCTAGTGTTGCAAGCAGGCACCAAGACCTGAGCTACACTCTGTCTCCCTAGACAGGAAAAATAAAGGCTAGGCCAGGCTTGGTCAGGGCCTACTGAACTCTGATGCACTTGGGGAACCTGCTCTCTGGAAGAACTGGATCTCCTGTGACTCCTCATCCCCTTCCCCACCCCTGGCTGCTCTCTGCCACCTGGTCCACCTGGAGATGGTGATGGAAAGGCAGAGGCAGTCAGATGAGGGAACCTCCACCCCCCAACCCCCCACCCCCGTTTTGGAAGTGAGCTGCCATGAAAGACCTCTGTGTAGCTCTTCCCAACTCTCAGTCAGAGTCAGGGTCACTGAGACCCTACAGAGGGTCAAACTGGCTACTGGGGATCCAGCTGCATGTATAATGGAGGTCCCCAGGAAGGCCATCCTGGGACCCTAGGTGGGAGCACAGTGGCAACCACCAGGCAGGAGCTGTGCTGGCTGGGGGCAGTGTGGGGGTGGGGGGGGCAGCTTTGCAATAGCCCAGCTCCCCACAGCCACCTGGAGGGTAGTAACTTCATGGAAGTGGAGGGAGGGGCTGGTTACCCTGGAAACCAACTCTGGTGGTTAAACTCCAGTGATAATCACCCTAGGCATTTGGGAGGGCGGCTCTATTGTTGAAATTGCCTTGAGAGAGTATGTGGAAGATTTTATTTCCCAGCTGAGGGTGAATGCTCTCCCTCTCTTTCTCACTAAAAGTTACTGTAACCATCTCCATTGTTTTTGTCTCCACTTTCTCTTTCGTCCTCTGTCTCTCTCTGCCTAGAAGAAGCTACAACTTACATATGGCTTATTTTCTGAACCCCAGACTCATTCCTTTCCTCACATGTAAATAAAGACTCTCTAGGTGCTTCTGTCAGGAGAGCTTCTGTCTCACCTTTAGCTCAGGGTCTGGGAGACTAGCTGAGTCAGGCCATAACTGACTCTTGGAATCTCAAAGCTCAGGGGCTTGTGGGAGGTGTAGAATCAGGGGCAAGTACACATGGACAGCATCCTACTACCTTTCCTATTGACATTAGCCTTAGCGTAACTGCTTCCAACAGCAGCTTCCCCTGCCCTGCCCTGCCCTGCCCTGCCCTGCCCTGCATGCAGCAAAGACAGTTGAAGATGCCACCATCACTCTGGGGCCACCTCTCCAGGTTAACTGAGAGCCATGGCTACCCAAAGCAGTTGCAGAGGCCGGTGGAAGCCAGAAGCAGATCCATGAAAACAGAGCTTGGAGGATGCTGGGACACTTGCCATCCTCTTGTGTCTGCCCCCAAATGGATGTTAGTGTCTGTCACACCAAAGCCAGGCCTGACGGTGACATGCAGAACTGCTGACAGGAAACTGCTTCTTCCTGGGCTTTCTAATTGCAAACTCTGGACTCATCCCTTGAAGCCAGACTTCCTTTTTCCTGCTCTCATGCTGCTGTTCTAGGCCTTTCCTTGGTTGCAGGCATCTAGAACAGTTCTCACGTTGCACACTGGGCACTCAGGTGCAGAGGGGAGGTCATGGGCTTCCAGCTGCTTTCTGTCTTTGCTGCTTACTTGGCCTCCTGAGCTTTGGTCCCTGTTCCCTGTCCTTGGCATCCTTTACTAAGATGGGATGGGGACTGAGAGCCAGGGAAGAAGTAAGACTATATCCATTCCTTCTTATTTTTATTTTATTTGTTCAGTTCTAGAGGGGGTCAAACCCAGGGTCTTGGGGCTATTAGGCAAGTACTCTACCACTGAGCCACACCCCTAGATCCTGTACATTTTTATTAGCTCCAATATTTTCACTTTGGAGAAAGATAAAATGTTGGTGATGATGGTGGTGATGGTGGTGGTGGTGGTGATGGTGATGGTGGTGGTACTGATGATGGTTATGGTGGGTTATGGTGATGGTGGTAGGCTGCAAATGTACTTTTATACAAGGAAGGGACTGGCTTTTAAGGTATTTCTGAGTACCAGTTCCATGCCACTTTAAGCAAAGCAATGGTATTCTGGATGATACAAGCTTCAGTGCCTGGAACTTAGTAGGTGTACAAGAAAATTGTGGGGGATGGAGAGAGGGTAGTCAGCATGGGTGTCAGCCGTCTCTGATTGGCAGATGGGAAGTCAGCCTTCCAGAGTCTGCCAACCTGTTGCAAATGGCCCAGCTGTGGTAGCAAAGGCAGTTAGCTGAGGGAACCCTGATTTGGACTCCATCTCAGGACCCAGCTCTCCAACTCCTGATTGTCCTCTGAATAACTCAGTTCACAGAGGGCACTTAGTAATGGTGTGTGCTGCTTGGCAGGTTCATCACTTATCCAAGGGCAATGAGATGGCTGGAGAATGAAGTCACTGCCATTCGCCTCCAATAGCAAGCACTCCTGTGAGCCTTACGCTGTGCCTGGCCTCATTCCAGGAGGCCAGCCTATATGCCGGGAGGGAGAACAGTCTATCTCCATCCTATAGGTACCATCCCTGTGGCCAAGAGACAGCAAATCACTTGCTCTAGGTCATGGTGAACACCACTGCAGGAATGGGGCTTTCTGAACCATGGGAGGCCAGGCAGAGTGGCTCATGCATGGAATATCAGCACTTGAGAGGCAAAGGCAGGAGGATCAGTTCTAGTTCAAGGCCAGCCTGAGTTACAGAGAAAGTTTGAGGCCAGTCGGGGCTCTATGTCAAGATCCCTTTTCATACAAAAAAACAATGAATCCCGTCGTTCTGGCCTATAGTTTCCCTTCGTGACCAGAGTGTGCCCTTACTATCACACTATCCACAGGTAATGAGTTAAAAATGGTCTAGACATGCTCCTTTTGGTTTGTGGGTTTGTTGTTGCTGGCTTGTATTGTACGGTTGGTTGTTTTAAGACAGGTTCCAGAATTTTACATTTTTAGCCTAAGGTAACCTCCAATTTATGACCTCAGCTTCTTAAGCGCTGGATTATGAGTGTGTATGTGTGACTACTCCAAACTAAATATTCCAGTTTGTGTACACTCCTCAAAGACAATATTGTGGTTTAAGATAGCAATCTCCTCCCTTCTCTTCTGCATCTGACCTGGGGCCACAGATAAGAAAGATAACCTACATCTCATTAAATTGTTTCCCAGAGAGAGAAAAGTCTCACCCTTTGTGACCAAGAGTCACCTTCTTGTTTCTGAATGACGCCAAGAGGGACATTTCCTATGTTCTGGAAGTTTGGGCTAAGTTTCCAAAGCTGAGGCCTAATGTCCACCTTCTAAAGACATGGGCTGGGCCACCCTCATCAGACTGACCAAGAGGTGGCCAAAGCTAGTCAGGCTCCTGCCTGCAGGGGGTGGCTATGAGAATGGAGGCTATGCAGATATTTTAGAACAGCTGAGAGAGACATAGGAGACTTCAGGGAGGGGTGTGATATTGTGTCTGGGAAG
>CABHPQ010169391.1:2191-89083 GCA_902168405.1 Peromyscus aztecus
GTTTCTCTTTGTAGCCCTGGCTGTCCTGGAACTCACTCTGTAGACCAGGCTGGCCTCAAACTCAGAGATCCATCTACCTCTGCCTCTTGAGTGCTGAGATTAAAGACATGCACCACCACCACCCAGGATATCTCTTGACCTTTTAGAAATCAAGTACAAAGTTATGTTAGAGTTGACAGTTTTAATAAAACTGGTGGAATTAAGAATGAAATAGGCATATCTGATTAGATTGCTAACATTTTGGGGGGTGTATGTTTTAGTTGTTTAACCTAGTTTGGCATCAAACTATCTAGCTCGAAATGCCTACCTCTGAAATGAAACTGAAACACTTATTCAAGATGTTCAAATACTGGCACATTAGGAACCATCTAGAAGCTCTACTCAGAAGCCTTTATGTCTGTAACAGCTCCTGTTATTTCTAAAGCATGATAGTGGAAACTACAGGGCAATAAAATAGATTGTTATCTCTGGCCTAAATTAACCTGTACCCTAATACGAGTTTGTATGCTTACATGTGATCAATGCAAAGTGTGCAAATTGGTATGCCACACCTAGGTTAGCTCAGGAAAGGCTTCCATGATGGTAGCATGTGAGCTGTGGCAGGCCAAATGAGGATGGGATTATTTCTCTGGGTTGCACTGAAACAGTCTCAAGTTGGGTACAATAAGCAGTATGGGTTGACCTGCTAGGGATCATAATTCTGAACCCCAGATTAGGACAAATAACCAACAAGTGTGAAATTATATAATGGAAACAAAACAGAATTGTATGCTAATACCATGGGCAGTTAGATAGAGGAGCGTTTAGCTCATTATGCTTGAGTTCATTTACTTTCACTGGACTTGATTTCCTGATGCCATGTTGGGAATGTTCTAGTCCCTATTAGTTTGGAAATCTTGCTGTACTTTTCCATGAGTACATGGAAATAGACTACATTTCACAAATCAGCTTGTGTTGCAGATTCTGCCTCTTAGTGTCAGATAGAAAGTCACATTGACATGAGTTATTTTAGAGACGATACTGTTCACTAACAGAATCAGCCAGCTAAGCCGAAGCAGAGTCACTTTGGCAAATGAGAAATAGGTGGCAGCATGTGTGTTCTACTCTGCAGTGTCATTCTGACTTAAACATGGGCAGATGTTACAGTATGGGACGGTTTGTTCAGCCATAAGAAGCTGCCTTCCCGGGTGTAAAAATACCCAGGAAGTGTTTTCCTTTGTCTCACTCTGTTAAGTTGCCTTGTTTCTTATAGCGTTCTATATTAGTGTGGTGGTCATCACTCTCACAGAAACAGGCTCATAGGCACAGTTTTAGAAGCATATTAGCTGTTCTCAGTGGGTGAAATGCCAGCTAATGTAACTATGGACCACAGTAGAAACATGCATTTATTTCCTTAGGTTTCCATTTGCAAGTTGAAAAGGAGCTAAAAGAGAAAAGTTACCTGGGCCTCTTCTCAAGGCCACTTTTTTCTCCCACACATGACTTTTACTCATGTAAAGAGCCGTTGCTTTGTTTTCTTTGAATCAGATTCTCTTGCTCTTTCTCTCTCAATCTCTTGAGCTCCCTCCACCTCTCTCTCTCTCTCTCTCTCTCTCTCTCTCTCTCTCTCTCTCTCTCTCTCTTACTTTTGTTCTCTCTTGTTTCCCCTCTCACTATTTTGCTCTCTAATCTCTCTATGTCCCTCTCATTGGTTTGGAATTTGCTATGCAGACCAGGCTGGTCTTGAATGCAGAAGTAGGTGCCTCCTCTGCCCTCTCAAGTTCTGGTATTAAAGATGCACACCATCAGCCTGGCTGGACCACATTCTTGGTTGTGCTGTGCACCATCCTTTAGGAAATTCCTCCTTTCCTGTACCCTGCTGTCGTCAGCTGATGTATTGCCTGCTCCTAGATCTGTCCTGTGGATCTCTACTTTGATCTTTCTTGCATGTGTAGACATGGTAGAGCAATAAACCAAGCCAACATGTTGAGATACCCACTCACACCTGAACCCACCGCACAACATAGGAGGGACTAGCCAAAGAAGGCAGCGCCAGGTAATCTTCCTAGAAAACTGTCCAGAGTTTCATAGTCCACACCCTCATTAATGTGATTAGCTGATCTGTACAAATGACATAGTATTTTTAGTGTGTGTTTTGCTACCTTGGTGGTGGCTTATGTTGGCAGTGCTGAAAACATTGGTGAAGGGAAAACTTGTTAATTTTTCTGATGGATGATGTGCTCTGACATTTTTCAAGAAAGTATATGAAATGTAAGTAGAACTGTGAAGCCATTTAAAAATTAAATGGAAGGAGAGTAATGGCATTGAATTACTACAATAAATTCTGGTTTCACTCTAGGGGACAGAGTACCATTAGAATCATTAAAATGTATTCGTTAACTGTTAAATACCTTCCACCCACAAGCTTGCTAGTTTTAGCTGCTCCGTCCTCCAGGTCTTTTGCATGCTTACCACTTAGAAGGCAGGCCAGTAACCATCTTAGAAATGCTACCAAGCAGTTCATGCTGCACGTTTACATTCACTTTTCTCTGTCATACAATTTCAACAGAACCCAGAGGACTCCACAGGTATTATACTTTTCATATTTATATGAGAATGTAAAAGTATAATTTAAGGCTAAAAACAAAAAAGTGCATCATTTAGCGACCCAGCCCATTTCCCTTGTTTCTTTTCAGAATTGCTAGTGCATTTACATCTAACTTTTGGCTAGGGGTCATACTCTCAGCAAAGTTTTCTTTTCACATACTAATTTTCTAAAAGAAAACCAGTTTTTAGAGGATTGCGATTTAATGTCTTCTGTTTACAAACTTTGAATTTTCTTTACAGAAATAGATATGTTAAATAAAAGTCTGACAATTTCCCAGAGAAATAAAGTATGCCTGGAAGAGGAAATGAAAAATCTCAAATTGTTGTCGGATGCCGCCATATTGAGGTCTCAGCAGATGCAGGTGTCCAAACAACATGAAGTAAACTTGCAAACCAGATGCTATGATCTGCAGAAGGAAGCGCTGGGTAATGGAATTCCTTCTTGACGTTAGCAACTAGCTGTAACAGAGATGTCTGCCTTCTTCTTAATGCCATGACAGGCAGTGTTAATTCATTTGTCTTGCAAATATGCCTAATAACAACAGTGATAACTGTCTGTGCTCCGTGTTTGTGTTGTCCCTTGCTGTCCTACCGTTGAAAGTGGCAGGATTAAGTGGGTATGTGAGAGACCTTTCAAGTACAAAGTACGATTTCAGCAGGACAAAATGGAATTGACTTTGCTGTCGCATTATCCCCAGGGCATTGTTGGTCTAGGATGCAAAAGGAAAATGGAGCATATGCTGTGTGTAAGAGGAATCCAGATTTTATTTTCATTTTTAATGTTTTATTTCTAAAACTTTAACAGTTTGTGGAGGAAAGTGATAGGGTTTTCAAAGCTTCATGTTGAATTTATAACCCTGAATTGTAATTCTTTGTAATTTTTGTTGTCATAAAATGCATGACCTTAAATGTACCATTTCAAACATTTTTAACTATTCAGTTCAGGAGTTTTGAAGTATATTTATTTACATTTTCTGCGGTACATGTGTGGAACTATTTCACACTGCAAAACTGAAACTTTGTAGCTACTGGATGCTCATTTCCTCTCCTCCTGATCTCTCGGCAGCCGCCGCCATCTACTTTGTTTCTGTGAGTTTGACTCTCCTAACATGGTACCGCCGTCTACTTTGTTTCTGTGAGTTTGACTCTCCTAACATGGTACAAATAAGTGAGATGATGTGGTATTGGGGTTTTTACTTATCACAATGTCATCTGTGTTGTCACACGCGTCAGGATTCCTTTCAGTCCTGACTGGATACAGTCCGTTGTGTGGGGGGCACTCCTGGTTCTTTTTCACTCATCTTCCTGTGGACGTCTGGGCAGTTTACATCTCTTACCCATTGCGTCTGAGGCCGTGGAGAAGGTGGGTCTACAGATAGCCCTTGGAGGAGGCCTTGCTCTGGGATGTCTGATGAACACCCAGAGGCGGGATGGCTACGTCATTTGAGCAATGCCCATACTGTTTCTCTAGTGACAATATCACTTGACATCCCTACCATAATGGCGCCAGGCTCTTGTCTCTGCACCTTTAGCAACATTTAATGTTTTGGGTGGTCATTTGTATCTTCCATGGGGAGTTGTTGTCTGTGTCCTTTGCCCATTTTTAAGGTGTAGCTATTTTTGTTTTGTTGTTGTTGAGTTGTACAAGTGTCCCATAGTGGTACATATAAACTACTTATCACGCATGTGACTTTCCCATGACATAGGTTGTCTTCTCAAAGCCATTTATTGTTTCCTTTGGTACAAAGACTCTTCCCAGCTGAACAGGCCCCTTTCTGTGTTTTACTTTTGTTGCCCATGAGTTCGATGTCATAGCCAAGAAATCATTGGAAAATGCAATATTCTAAAGCTTTTTTCTTCATTTTTCTTTTTAAACATGAATCCAGAATTTTAGACAGTTTGGGGAATAAGTCTAAGGAATACATATTTCTACCTGAAAGTATTGCAAATTGTTCATCAAGATAATGATAAAAGCAGTATTTTAACCGGAGTGCATGATGTGAAATCCACAAAGAATCAATAAAAGAAAGAAAAAAGGTGATATTTTAGAAAGATTGAACCTTGAGGCAGTGTGTTAGGAAGGAATGAACACACACAAATGGCAATCCAGAGAGGGATGAGTGTTGGAAGAGAAAAGAAGGAGCCATGCATTCAGTAGCACCATGAAGTGAGAAAAAAAAATGTGAAATTTAATTTAAAAATTGTAATTTTATATGTGCGTATGGGGGGGTCACTTGTGTTCCACGGTGCACATGTGGAGGTCAGAGGTCAGCTTACTGGAGTTGGTTCTGTCCTTCTACCATGGGGCTTGATAGCAGGGGCAGAGACCCTTTGAGCCATCTTGCCAGCCCAATAAACTGTAATATACACCAGCGGTCAGTCATTTTTCCTTCGTCTTTTGGTTGCCTATCTAAAGTGGATTTATTGAAGGTTCTCTTGGTAGCAGTTTGTTTTGTTGGAGTTTGGCTGACCTGGACCCCCTGCTCCTCTTGCTTCAGCCCCCGAGTGCCTAGATTCCAGATGTGTGTGGACTTCCCAGCTCCTCTTAAGCATTTTGTTTGTTTTTAAGACAAGGTTTCACTGTGTGACCCTGACTGACCTGACACTCACAGAGAGCCACCTGCCTCTGCTTCCTGAGAGCTGGGATTCAAGTGAGTGCCGCCACTCCCAGCCTCCTCCTGATAATTTTAGAGACTGCTTTGGATAGTACGGATGTTAAGTGTTTTATATATTCAGTTTTTCTAAAGTGCATTTTTATTGAATTTTTATGGTATCACCATATCAGAGGTTTGTATTTTGGTATAACCAAATGGTGATCTTTTTTGTTGTTGTTGTTTCTGATTCGTTTTGGTTAAAACATTACATAATATACATAGTTTTAGGATCCTTTCATTTAACATGTTTTTGTGTGATATGAGATTCAATGATTCATTCTTTAACCACTGTACTAGTTTATGTGTAATTAAATCATCATTTTTACCATCTAACATTAGAATTTCCTGTGTGTTAGTGTCTATTACTGCATTTTGTCTTCTATTATACTAATTCATTTCATATGCCATTAATATTAATTTTAGTAGAATGCCTTATTAACCCATTCTTGCAAGTAGTATTTTTTCTGCTGTTCTTACTTTAAATATATTTGGTATGTAATTATTTTCCACTTAAACCTTTTATGTGTGTGTGGGGGGGATATGTACATATGTGGTGATCAGAGGTCAAAGTTAGGTGTTTTCCTCAATTGAGTACCATCTTATTTTTTTAATTTTTAATTCTTCTTACAATTACTTATTTTAATTTATGTGTATGAATGTTTTGCCTATATATATGCATGTGCACCAGTTGCATGCTTGGTGCCCTCCAAGGTCAGAAGAAGGCATCAGATCCTCTGCAAATGGAGTCACAGATAATTGTAAACCACCGTGCCAGTGCTAAGAATCAAATTCCGGTCCTCTGGAAGAGCAGCCGGTGCTCTTAACGGCTAAGCCATCTCTTCAGTCCCCACCCTCTTTTTTTTTTTTTTTCTGATACTGGGTCTTTCACTAACCCTGAAGCTCACCACTTGTCTCTTCTGCCTGACCCTCAGCACCCTGAATCCTCTGTGTATGCTTCCCAGCTCTGGGTTGCAGTTGGACCACACTGCCTTCCCATCACTGGGTCACAATTGGACCACACTGCCTTCCCAGCACTGGGTCACAGTTGGACCACACTGCCTTCCCAGCACTGGGTCACAGTTGGACCACACTGCTGTATCTGGCTTTTTAATGTCAGTTCTGGGAAGCTGAACTCAGGTCAGGCCTTCATGTTTTTGAGGCACATATTTTACTGACCCATCCATCTTTTCAGCCCCTGTCTCTTTAAACTTTAAGATAATGTTATTACCTATTGACAAATCCCTAGTAAAGTTTTTTCTCTAAATTTTATACTGTCTTCTACATAGAAAGTTACTATTACACATAAACTTAGGACAATTTTTTTTTTTTTGGCTTTTTCGAGACAGAGTTTCTCTGTGTAGCTTTGGTTCCTGTCCTGGAACTCACTCTATAGACCAGGCTGGCCTTGAACTCACAGAGATTCACCTGGCTCTGCCTCCCAAGTGCTGGGATTAAAGACGTGTACCACTACCACCCAGTTAGGATAATTCTCATTACATTATAATCCCAGTAGGGATTCTAGTTAGAATTGTATTATAAGTATAAAATTTTAGAGAATTGATTTTCTCATCCGAATTCTAGTCATCTTTATCTACAACTCAGGTTTTCTAGGTATGTGAATATACTACCAGGTACATACTCTCATCGTCTTAGCAATTCTAACAGTGGTCAGAAGTCAAAGTTCAGAGTCTCTTGTAAGACCTAGACGGTCTCTTTACCTGTGATCCCCTGTGCAATTAAAAAAGTTACATGCTTCCAACATACAGTGACATATAGTAGGCATTCCTGATATAAAGGAACACAACAAAGAATGATTGGCTCAGGGCACAACTTAGACCAAAGCCAGTCCATCCATAGCCAGCATCTAGGGTACTTGGTAGTGTTATCTGGACTCCAGTTGATTTGGTGGCTTCTAGTTCTATGGTCTGTGACACGCATAGCCTCTCTCTTAGGCCTGACTCTTCATGCTCCTGACATCTTCAGAATCCTGGAGTCTCCATCACACCTTAAATTTCACTTCAGGTCACATGATAGTCTCTTAAGGCTGCCTTGCAGGGATTTTGACCCTGTCACAGATTGCCTGGCTTCAGTGGCTTTCTGAAACTTTGGGCAAACTCCATCGTCCTGTGGCTTTTTCATTTTACACTCTTCCAAAAACATGGCCATATGGATGACACTGCTAAGCTCTGCTGTCCACTAGAATGTAGTTTTGGCCCCTTCTGTACATCAGTAGTGGCCTCTGCACACCTCTGTGATGGTTCCTTTTAATTGTCACATTGGCACAATCTAAAATCACCCGAGAAGAGTCTCAGAGAGGGATTATCTAGATCAGGTTGGCCTGTGGACATGTCCTTGAGAGATTCTCTTGATTACATTACCTGAAATGGGAAGACCTGCTCACTGTGGGTGGCACCATTCACTTGTCAGTGGTCCTGGATTGTGTACGAGCAGGGAAGTAAGTTGACCACTAACGTGAAAGCGGTGATTCATTGCTTTCTGCTCTTGACTGTTGATGTGGTTGGACTAGCTGTTTCAAGTTCCTGTTGAGTTCCTCACGATGATGGACCATAATCTGGAATTGTGAACCAAATAGACCCTTTCTCCTTTAAGTTGCTTTTATTGTGAAATTTTGTCAAAGCAACAGGAAACAACTAAAACAGCCTTAGTGGCTGTCCTTGGAAAAACACTATCAGTTTTAAGCAGGTGTCTCAGTTCAATCCCTTTCTTTTCAAATGAATTTCCCTGGTACATGTTGACACCCCTGGTGGGTAGGGTCTTTCACTTGAAGTACTGCCCTACTATTCTAGTGCAGAGTTTCTGGTAAACAATTACATCTGCCTTGTCTGCACTTTTTTTTCATATATTTCTTCTCTACCTTACTGTAGATCTAAGAGCAGTGAACACTTAGCATGGTACAGCCTGGGTATGTTGTGTGACACTATCCCTTGGGAGCAGTGAATAAACAGCACTCACCCTGAATAGGGAATATTCTGATGGCAGATCTAAGTAAGAATCCAACTTGGTGAACCATTTACTTTATTGGACTTACGTACAGGAGCGTGGGCAAGAGGTTAGAGTATGGACAACTCGAAAAAGCAGCTGGATCAACAACAGTCCCTCCTGTGAGGTTGTGACTCACACAAGCTGGAACTCTGCAGCTCGCTCCATGGTTTGCAGGTAGTTCAACAGGCTGAAGACTCTCTTCTCCCCAGCTTCCCAGCGTCAACCTAGGGCATCCACATGCACACACACGTGCATACATACCTACACACGAGCAGCCACACACATGCAACATGTTTCTACATAATACGCACATTTAAAAGGAAAAATAAGAAAAATATATCTTAATATGACTTACTCCAAAAAGCCCAAAGTCTCATAACTTAAAAAGAGAAGCACTGTCTTTTCACAGGGGACAGGCCAAAGATTTTGTAAGCACATTCTGCCAAATTTTCAAAGAACAGAAGATCCTAACTTTACAGAACCTTTTTTTCCATGCTAGGGACCGAGTCTAGGGCCTTGTGCTTATTGAGCAAGTGCTCGGCTACTGAGCTAAGTCTCCAGCTCCTACATAATATTTTTCAAAACAAACAAAAATTGAATGCATTTCTCAGTTTATTCTTCAAGGCTAAAATAACTCTGTTCTCAAAACCAGATGAAGGGATTAGAAGAAAGGAATGCAATAAGCTTCTTTAGATTATGAATATTGATGTAACAATTTTCATAAAATGTGAGTAAATCAAAGCAACATTCTTTTTTGCTGAGCACCCAATCAATTCTTATAAGTTCCTTTGAAATATAAAATACAGTCTTTCCAGATTTCTCCGAGCTAGTGATGTTGAAACCATCATCTTTTTTTTGTCCCTAGCAGCCCCTTTCAGCTGCCTGCACTCACCAGGCCACATATCCTGATAATTTCTGACATCTACTGAGCACTAGCTGTTTGCCCAGCATGCGCTAAGCATTATCTGTTCCTTCAGTTCATTCACAAATAGCTCCAGGGGTTAATTATGATTATTATGCTCTTGTTACTAGTGGAGAAATTCAACATTAGTCAAGTTAAATAATGTGTATTAAGTTACAAAGCTAGTTAGTAACAAAGATAGGGCATGTCTTAACTGAGACAGAGGCCGGATTCAAGGAATTAAATATAGCATTTCATTTGATAGTTGGTTCATAACTGAAGCCATATGTACAGAAGTGAATACTCTTCCCAATGGAAATTGCCATTTTAGAGTCCAGACATCCTTTTTTGAGGACTTTGGAGGGACTAGAAGTATGTACCATTTATATATATAAAAAAGGGGGTGGGGTTCCACCATTTATTAATGGGTTTCCATACAGAAAAGGGAATAAATCTTGTTTCTTTCCAACTACCTCAACTATGACCAGACATTTAAAGTTTGGGCAAACAGATTTCAGAATACTGTTTTCACAGCTTTCTAACAATGCACAGCTATCTTAAAGGAAAGGAGCTGAGTCTGGATATGAAACTTTCAGGTATGTGATGAAAGGTTGGGAAGGAAGTTAGGAAACATTTTCAGCTACTTTTTTTTTGTTAGTGATTTATTATGAGAATGAACATATCATTTCTGAACTGAGTGTATGAAGTTGTATTTAATCAATTTCTTATACTAGGAGCCTGAGACATTTCACTCCAGTGTAGAGTTTTGATTTTATGAACTAGAAAAGCAGGCCTGTGGTGGCAAGTTCTACCTAAGAGCTGCTCCATCGTTCCTTCCAACAACAAAATTCCTCTCTCCCTGACCTTGACTACTGCAGTGGATAGTGGCCAGGGTGTAGCCTCCTAGACACTGGTGGAACCAGGTACTGATTCTTGCTGAGGGAAGCATATTGAAAACATTTAAGTAGAAGTCGCACAAAATAATTTTATGGAGCTAGTGATGCTGAAAATATAAATGATTGTGAGATTCTTTAATGTGTGAATAATAGATCCTCTTAGAAGCTGTGATGTTTTGGAGTTCAGTTGCAACATTTCTTCTCTCAAAATAAGGCACCCTCAAAGTTAAATATTGTAAATAAGATCAAAGAAAAGCAAAGCCGTTAGTGGACCAGTTTTCCATGTATTAACACAACTCCAAAGTGCAACAGGGCACTAAGGGCACTGTAAATTGATGCAGCTCCTAAGAGTAGTTTGTATCTGTCTGAACTACAAATGCACCCCCGCTTGATGTTGTAGTTCTATTACCAGGATTACCATTAGCAAAGGAAATAGTAGGTGTAGGTGTGCAGAGTTACTCCTGGAAGCAGGAACGGCAACAGAGAGCGAGCCACCTCACTGTCACACTTGGTTACTGGTTAGAGAGCTTGTGCAACCGTCAGACACTAGTTTCCATGCAGCTGGAAAAGAGGAGCCAACTGTCTTGTCAGCCAAGGAAAGCAAGAGGCAGAGCTTGCATTTGTGCCTTCAAAGCCTTTGCACACATGTATACAGACATCTGTACATGTAACTGTGTACAGGAAACGAAGACCAGTGTTTACCTGCTTGAGAGTGATAGGAATTAGGTGAGAGGTAACTGGGGGAAGCCTTTGGAAACTAGATTTTTCTCCACAGTAGGTTGAGATTTACAGAAAAAGAAACACAAGAATATAGAGTTCTTATTACCATCTCCCTATTTTAACTTCTGCCATTGTTACAGTACCTTTGCTATAACTGAGAACTAATCTCAAGTTCACATCTCCATGACGGTACCTACATGCTTTCTCTGTTCCAGAGTCCTTTCCAAGTTAACACACGACATTTATTGTCATGGCTTCTTAGGCTCCTTTTGATTCTAAAGTTTCTCAAACTTCTTTGTTGTTGTTTCTGACATCCTTGGACATTGAAGGACTCTAGTCAGGTATGTGTAGGATGCCCCTTTATTAGATTATCTGATGTTTTTCTTACAGTTACACTGGAGTTATGTGGCCTGGGAGAAGGAAAAACCCAGAGGTAGAGTACTGTTTTCATTATGTCTTGTCAAGAATAAACACTACCAGCACAGTATGATTTACGACTATTGATGTGGGTTGACCTTGGTCACCTGGCTTCCCCATGGGAAAGTGACTTCTTTCCCCTTCCCATACTGTCCTCTTGGAAAGGAGCTTTCAGGGGACTTCAGCTGCTGCCCCCCTCCCCACCTTTACAGAAGAGATCTGTAGAACTTATTTAGAATTTTCCTGCATGGGAGAGTAACTCTTCTTGAGTATTGACTCATCTATGTTTATATTTTGGTTATAATCCAGTAGTTTTTTTTTTTTTCTCAAGCTGTATAGCTTTGTCTTATTGAAGCTCTTCGGGTTGACTCCTGTGTCTCTGACATATTCCTGTCAACACAGGGTTGTTCTTACTTTCTAAAACCACAAAGACTATTCTAACACCATCTTGTCCATTCCATGCCTAGAACCAGCCACTTCTCCAAGGAGCTCCGATTCCTCCCATTGCAGGATGCTATTCCAAACCAGGAAGTCAGTGCATTTGTTAATATGGGGTATTATTTGCTTTATGTGCTCTTAGGTGACAGAGCAAAGACTGTGCTAATGTGTATGCACACATTTCCGTAAGTACTACTGTATGTAACTATCTACAACTGTATTTAAGCCTAATGTGAGTTCGTATTAATGTTGCTTGTTAAGATTGCATGAATCATCCTACCCTCTCCTATGGGAAAATTATTCTATTTTTCTTATTTTAAAAACTATTTCAAATTACTAAAATATATGTTTTTTATAAAATTAAATAAATTTAAAAATAAAATAATGGGCCATTTTTTTCCTTAGGCTTAGGACAATTAAGACAGATTTGCTGAAATATATTGTGTACTTAAAAACCTTTCTCAAAGTGAAATTGTTCCCCTAAATCAAAACATATTTTCAAATTTGGTTCTTTGAATTTGGCTTATAAAATAAGCAATTTCTTTGAATATTTTAGTTTTCTAAAAGACTACTAAACAGGCTGAGAACATGGAATGTCATGTTCCCAGAGTGAAAAGTCAAGAAATAACCTTTTCTGAGTGAAAGAAGTGCTGGTGAGCACGGGATTTTCAGGGATAATGACGGGAAGAAAGGGAAGACATTTCCCTCTGGGGACGCCCCTGCCACTCATTCAACTGTCTCTAAGTACACGTTCTCTCCTGTGGTCCTTACATACTCATTCTGGGGACTCATTTGGATGAGTTTATGATCTATTAGACATAGAGTGGTCCCTAGACCTGCAGCTGAGATTCAAACCCAGGTCTTTGTTAAGCCAAAGCCTGTGCATCCCATTAATCATTGCACTTGGAAACTCCCACTCCTTTTCCTTATTTTTTTTTTTTTTTTTTGGTTTTTCGAGACAGGGTTTCTCTGTGTAGTTTTGCGCCTTTCCTGGAGCTCACTTGGTAGCCCAGGCTGGCCTCGAACTCACAGAGATCCGCCTGGCTCTGCCTCCCGAGTGCTGGGATTAAAGGCATGCGCCACCAATGCCCGGCCATTACTTTTCCTTAATTCAACACAAAAAGGAGTTTCTCTCCCCTTACAAAAATAGGCCATGGAGCTGGCAAGTCTTCTAAGGCAGTGCTGTCCGGTCGCCTGACGCCAGGAATATGATTACAGGAATATCTGGGACTGTACTACTGATGTGTGTGGTGGCATGGAGGGTTGGATAAGTGAGGGGATTTGTTTTCAAAAGTACATTCTTGCACGTCTGTCCTATGTCTGAGTTACAGTTGCCAAGATGAGAAAACTCTCATTGTGCTCCACTTGGTTCTTATGACCAGGCCAGTTCAGCATTAGCTTAAAAAATACTAATAAGAAATGCAAGAAAAGGTTGTCTACACTGTAGCATGGTGAGCTTTGGTTTTCACTCAGAAATGCAGTTATGAAGTTTCTTGGTTAACAGTTGCCATGTGCAATTCAAGCAAAGTTATTGAAAGAAATACAGGTGTTCAGAATCTCTGAGAAGGTTGATGAACTGGCCTTAGAATGTAGCCAGGAAAAGCCAAGGCCATGGTGGCACACGCCTTTAATCCCAGCACTTGGGAAGCAGAGGCAGGCGGATCTCTGTGAGTTCGAGGCCAGCCTGGGCTACCAAGTGAGTTCCAGGATAGCCAGAGCCACACAGAGAAATCCTGTCTCAAAAAACCAAACAGGAAGGAAGGAAGGAAGGAAGGAAGGAAGGAAGGAAGGAAGGAAGGAAGGAAGGAAGGAAGGAAGGAAGGGGGGAGGGAGGAAGGAAGGAAGGAAGGAAGGAAGGAAGGAAGGAAGGAAGGAAGGAAGGAGCCGGGAAGGCTGATCGCTCCTCTTGAACACACAGCTGCTATGTCTCAAAGCAGGGGAGCCCTCTGACCTGCCACCTCCTCTGGTCCCCAGGCCACTGGACTCTGGAAGGAATGCTCTACTGTTTCAGTGGTTGGTCCCAGTGTTAGCATAGCCGATCTTGGGAAAAAGTCAGTCTGGAAATGAGGAGCTGTGTTTGGCCGCCCATGCCTCTGGTATGTGGTTATCTTATACTGTGTTGCTGCTGGAAGTGGTCATGTAGTTGCAGGTTAGGCAAATCAGCAAACCCGGAAGTGGAGTTGGAGTGAAATTCTGTAATCAAAATCTAGGGGTAACCAAGGCAAGTGAGTGACATATGTGAAAAGCAAGTTCAGAGAACACGCAAACCAGGAAAGCTGCACATAGGAGAGCATGTTTGCTGTGTGTGTGTCGGGGGAGGGGGGGAGGGGGGGGACGGTGGTGCGGTAAAGCAGTTCTTTAAAGATTGCAAAGGGAGTTCAGCGATAAAAGTAGAGTAATCCTGAGTTCAAAAACTGCCCCAAACCTAAAAGCAGCAGGCTGAAAACAGCATTTATGTCATATATGATATGCAAAGGATTGAAAATCACACATGAAGGTCTAATTGAATTCTGTAAGGAACACTAAGTACCCAGGCTACCAGATGGTTGAACACTGAAACAGATAAATAAACGTGAAGGGTCAACTGTTTGCAATTAAACATTTTAACTTAGTCCACAGATTTAGCAGTAAAAATTTATTTGTTCATTAAAATTGTTACTACATTTGTTTAATCTGTTTGTGATGAAGTAATCTTGAGAATATGTGTTTGGGGACCAGTTCAGAATGAAAAGAAACCTATATCCATGTTGACCAGTCACAAAGAGTCAGGTGTAGCAAGTCTTTCTCCCGCCAGCTCCCAAATAATGATGTGGAGACTTCTTATTAATTATGAAAGCTCGGCCTATAGCTTGGGCTTCTTCCTAACTAGCTCTTATAACTTAACCCATTTATTGTAATCTATGTTCTATCACATGACATTATCTCTTTTCCATCTTGCACCTCCTGCTTCCTCTCCGTGTCTCCTGGCATTTCCCATGCACCTAGATTCCTCCTCCTCTTTCTTTTTCTCTCCAGAAGTCCTGCTTATACCTCCTTCCTAGCTATTGACCATTCAGCTTTTTATTACACCAATCACAGCAATGCACACCTTCACACAAATATCCCACAACAGCCAGGCATGGTAGTGCACACTTGTAAAGCCAGCACTTGGGGGGCAGAGGCAAGAAAATCTGGAGTCATCCCTTGTTACATAGCAAATCTGAGGCTAACCTGACCTACATGAGACTCTTATACTAGTGAGTGACTGGGAATTTCCTGCACTTTAATAATGGACTTTGTGTTATCTACCAACATTTGGAATATTATGCAGACTTTTTAAAAATGATAGTATAAGTTTTAGCCTAAATGTAGGCACATACTTGTGATTATGTTACATGGTTTTAAACAGTTCACAAAAGTATGCAATGCAATTGTGTTGAAATAGACATATTTGTAAACAGAAACCAGAAAGGAATTGAAATGAAAATATGAAAATAAATTTTAGAAGATGGAACTATGAGTGATTTAAATTACCTTCTGATATTTTAACACCAAATGAACTTTATTTTTAAAAAACCTACACATCTTTCATAATTAGCTAACATTCTCCCTCTTACATAAAAATCATGCCCCAAACAACACAGCACTAATTGCAACTCTTCTGCCCTCAGTAAGGTCTCGCACTTGCTGTGCATAGTCTCTGTTTAAGTCGGGAGTGCAGAGATAGCTCTGGCCCTTCAGTCCTGGAGAGGCTGTGCGGCGCTTAGAGACCTGATGCACTTCTAAAGCCGATGGAATTGCAGAGTAGAGAGCCACGGGGTCTCAGGGCTGAGTTACAGCATCAGCTTTGTTCCTGGTATTGAGTTGACTCCTTAGGTAACACCCATACTACTGAGACCGGGGGCACATGTACATTTCTCTAGTGGAAACCATTTAAAATAGGTAACAGGGTGGACAGATTTATTAGTGCTACTGTCAGCTATAATATCAGTACTATTTCCTGTGTGTCTGTCATAGAGATACTGCTTTATTTTTAGTTAACGACAACCATAGTCCTTACAGTGTTGGGATCTTAGGAGAGAAATTGTGAATACATTTAGAAAAATGTTCATGAATGTATCTCTTCCTTTATCCACGGATACCCTTCTGATGAATCCATAGAGTTGCACCGACAGTTTCTTTCGCATCAGTGATAACAGTGGTTTGGGTTTTTTTTGTTATTATTTTATTCTCTGTGTGTGGGTATGTTGCCTACATGTATGTCTGTGCACCATATTCCTGCCTCATGCCCTGAGAGGCCAGCAGAGGTTGTTGGTTCCCCTGGGTCTGATAGTTGTTGAGTCACCTTGTGAGTGCTGGGAACTGAACCCAGGTCTTCTGGAAGAACAGCTAATGCTGTTAACAGATGAACCCAGATAAACCATTTCTATCAAGCCCCTGGTTTGAGCGTGTGTGTGTGTGTGTGTGTGTGTGTGTGTGTGTGTGTGTGTGTCTGTGTGTGTGTGTCTGTGTGTGTGGTGTGTGTGTGCTCGCACATGCATGTCTGCACCACACACACACACACATACAGTAGTGCACACATGGAAGCCAGAGGACAGCTTTATGGAGTAGATTCTTTCCTTCCTTTATGCATGTTCTTCAGAGAGAACTTAGCCAAGCAAGAGCTCTTACCTACTGACCCATTGGCCAACACCAGTTTGCATTTTAAATGTCCCACACAGGACCCAGTACTGGGTTTGGTCCCTAGATGATTGCATTATTGGGAGACGCTGGAACCTTTAAATGGTGGGCCTGTCTGGAGGAAATGAGGTCATTGCTGTCTTTTGCTTTGTTTCCTGACTACCATAAGCCAAAAAGGCCCTTGGCATGTGCTCTTCATCCTGTGCTATACTGCTTCAGACCAAAAACAAAGGGCCAAGTGGCCATGGACTTGAACCAGTATGAATAATTCTTACTTTGTTGTTGTTATCTTTTTTTCACCAAAGGAAGGCTAACACAAAACAAAATAGAATTACCTATTTTGGGAAGTGTCTTAGAATTTCTATTGCTGTGAAGAGACACTATGATCACGGCAACTTGTATAAAGGAAAACATTTCAGTGAGGCTGGCTTACAGTTTCAGAGGTTTAATCCATTATTGTCATGGCAAGAAACATGATGGCCTCAGGCAGACATGGTGCTGGGGGAGTGCTAAGAGTTCTGATCCTCAGGCAGCAGAAGGAGACTGTGTGCCACACTGGGCATAGCTTAAGCATATGAGACCTCAAAGCCTGCCCCCACTGTGACACACTTCCTCCAATAAGGCCACACCTCCTAAGAGTGCCACTCCCTGTGGGCCAAGCACTCAAACACATGAGTCTGTGGGGACCATACCTATTCAAACACCACAAAAAGATGTCACAACTTCCATCCCAGCTCTTTGAGTGTTGTACATCAAGCTTGGTGCATTTTCTTCCTTCTCTTCCTCCTCCTTGGGATCACAGGGACCCTTCCCAGTCGTGCCCACTTTTAGAGTCATGTCCCCTGCCTTCCTCGGCCTCCCTCCTCAACTCTACCCATTTTCCACTTGATATAATGTGATTGGATCTCTGCCTACTAACCACAAAGCTGTACCCTTCCTCTTCTCATCTGTTCCCATCTCCTGGCCCTAGTTTTGGCAAATATTTATTGGGCACCAGCCAGCCAATGAGCATTGTCTTCCCTTTGACTTCTGGTGTGCATGTGTTTCTTTTGCTCTTCATGGGTGTGGATGAATGTCTTACACCTAGCCTCAACCTGGGTGTATGTGGAGATGCTTTTCACCTCACCCAGCACCTCATATTCCCTTCTGGTGGTCTCCTATCTGCTTTTACAGCCTACCCCAGGTCTCTTACCCCTTTATTTGCATACATACAAACTTTAAGTTAGTATCTTCATATGAGAGAAGATGTGATTTCTGTCTTTCTGAGTCTGGGTCACTTACTTAATGTACTTTCCAGATTCATACATTCCCTGGCAAATATCATAATTAACCTTTTTTTTTACAGACGCCTCAAATTCCCTTGTGTACACGCACCACAGTTCTTTGTCCATTCTTCTGTTTATGGACATCCAGGCTTGTACTGTTCCCTTGCAATAGAAGTTATCATGATAGTTCTATAATGGGCAAAGCAGTTGAGATTTTCTTCAGAAAAATCAAAATAAAGGCAGGCTGGTACAGTCAGCTCTTTCTTGTTTTTAAGAATCAATCTGTTTAAAGGACACAATGGAAAAATACTTAAATTCACTTTTTTCTATGAACTTTATGAATATTTCATTATAATTAAAAAGCTTAAATCCAGTTCTATACATTTGCATGTTTATACTTCTTCCAACAAGTCTCTTTACAGCATCACGGTTGTAAGCCATCTCTGAGTGCTCAGTATCACAGCAGGCATCCTTCTGAGACAAGTTCACTTTCATCTCTGTTCTGCACTTGTTATTCATATTCTCAGAGATCCCGAATTGTCAAGTTTCCTCTCAGTAAGTTTACGTGTTACATTCTTACGACTAACAAACCCTGAGTTTTTAGGTGTGTGCAGAATATTTCACTACATTTTCCTTATAAATATAGTTTGAAGATTCTTGTAGTATCTTATATTCCCATATCTCTTCTTTATTTTTTTTAATTTTTTTACTTTTGGTGGGAATTGTATGCATGAATACTGTATTTACATTGTTTCCACCTTTCCCTCTCTCCTCTTCCAACTCCTCCAATATCACCTCTACTCTGTCTCAAATTATTGACCTCTTCCTTAATTTTATATATGCATAGATAAACACAAATATGTATACATGTATATGTGCATGCACTTGCATGTGTGCATACACAGAAAACCTACTGAGTCCATTTGCTGTTGCTCATATGTATATAAGTTTAGGACTGACCACCTTGGATTAGATAAGCATTGTGGAGCTAATACCTTGAGAAAGCTGATTCTTCCTCTCTCAACAATCAGCCATTGATAACCTGTAGGTCTTTGTTGAGGTCTGGGGCCTTGTGAAATTTTCCCTATCCACAGTAGCATGCCAACTGGTTCTGTCATTATACAGATCTTGTTTAGGCAACTGTATTGTTGAGATTTCATGGGTGTAGCTCCCTATCATGTCTAGAAGACCCTATCTAGCAGCAGGTATCCTAGTCCTCTGGCTCTTACAGTCTTTCTGCCCCCTCTTCCACGATGTTTCCTGAGCCTTAAGTATAGGGTTTATATTGTAGATGTGTCAGTTAGGGCCGGACAACCTATGGTCACTTCTTCTCTTCGTTTTGACCAGATATGAATCTTTGTAATAGTCTCCATCTGTTTCAAAAAGGATACTTTTTGATGAGGGGTGTAAGGATAAGTAAGTACTGTAGGTATAAGGATAAGTAAGTACTTAGAATACAATTAAAAGTTATATTGATTTAGGAAAATGACAGTAGTAAGTTCTCTTTGGGGGCCTATGACCTCTCCAGCCACAGATAATTGGCTAGGTTTGTAGTACCAAACACCAATACTGTTGATCAGGCCTTAAATCCAATTAGAGAGTTGTTGGCCGTTGTCAGGATAAAAATGTCATTATCACACCATTTGGGATCATTGTTGTAGTTCCTGATTTGTAGACTTTACAGTTGGGTAGGACCATCAATTGCTTTCCTTTCTTAGGAGTTTGCATAGTACCTTCTCAGGAAGGAGTTTTCGTAGTTAGGGTTTCTATTGCTATGAAGAGACACCATGACCATGCCAATTCTTATAAAGGAAAACATTAGGGTGGCAGCTTACAGTTTCAGAGGTTCAGTCCATTATCATCATGGTGGGCATGGCAGTATACAGGCAGACATAGTGCTGGAGAGGTAGCTGAAAGTTTTACATCTTGCAGCCACACCACCTGATGATGCTACTCCCTTTGGGATCCATTTTCTTTCAAACCACCAACCACAGGAGTCTACTGGGTCAGTTCCAGCTCAATTTCTCTAATTCCTGTGTCCAAAGTGTCTAGTGTCTTTAGCCATAGGGTTTTATCTTCAAGTTCTGGGAAGCAAACAAAGGCCATAGCAATAGCTTATATTTTCTGTGACAGTCTCTTGAACTCTCCTTTCCAATGACCCTTTAGGCAGTCTCCTATGTCTGCTACAAGGATATTTTTGTTCAATAGTCTGTGGCTCTTGAGGAGAAATGTGGAGTAACTCCATATAAACTGTGTATATGTGTGTTGTGTGTGTTATATATGTATTATAAAATGTTTACCTATGGCTTTTTTAAACATCCTTAGTATTGTTTATCTTTTCCCTGACTCTCCCCCCTTATTACCCTCCTTTCCCACTCCCCAGTTAAAGCCCCCACTTTCCCCATATCTCTTACTTTCAGAATTCACTTTGACAATGGACTTTTCTCCATTTTGAAGTGTGTAACTATCACTCTGTTGTGTCTTCTGTCTGATCCTGCAGTCCCATGCTGCCCACCAATGTGGTATTAATTACAAGCATCCTAGGCCAAGTGTCAGATGATGACCCTGCCACCATACACCATGCAGGTGACTCTCTGACACCATCTGTCATTGGTGAGTATGCTGGTTGGTCTACAACCTGGTCAGCCCCTTCAGGCTGTGATTTGCTTCTTTGTGTCCAAAGTTAAACATTCATATTTGTGTTCACTTTTTTTTAAATACCATTGAACATTTTCTACTTTGGTTCCAGGATATAGGGTCTATGATGATTACTTTTCTACATGAAAAACCTTTAACTTTATCTTCCCATCATTTTCTTTTGCTTATCTTTTGAAACATACATGCCCAGTATTTAAATGCATATGTTAATTCTTCTCTGTATAGTTGTAAGGTTGATAATGGACTGTCAATGGCAGCCTATCTCTATGCTGAAGCTTAGGGTTTTTTCCAGAAAAAAAAAAAACAAAACATGTAAAATAAAAATTTGAAGACTAAATTCCTAGCTCCCTTTTAAAACAGATTTATTTACATGAGTTTTGTAATTTTATGTTTAGGGCACACTAATATTACTTCCAAAATGCACAATTTATCTCAATTGATTATAGTCCTCTGAGAGGTCATTATGACCTACCAATGAGTCCACTTAAATGATTTTCCTTCTACCAGGTAGAATGAAGTGTCCTTTGCTTTTGTCAGCAGTCATAAATACTGGAAGACACAGTTCAGATAAATCATCTCAGCATTGTTATTCCTCCCTAAATCTATTTAACCAACTTTCAAATGTATCCCAAGTGAGAAACTTTGAAACTTTTTTCTTTTAGTAAGCTGTTTGGTATAATAAACAACACAGCCATTTTAATGATGTTATTTTGCATAAAATATTTGAACATCCTAATTAAATGTTTTAAAAATAGCTTTACTGAGGTATAATTTACATATTTTCAGGTTTACCCATTTTAAGTGTACAATTTATTGATTTTAGGCTATGCACAGAATTATGTGACCATTGCCATGATCTCATTTTAGAACAGTGTTCTCAACCTTCCTGATGCTGCAATGCTTTAATAGTTTCTCAGGTTGTGGTGACACACACCCCCAACCATAAAATTGTTTTCGTTGCTACTTCATAACTATAAATTTGGTACTGTTATGAATTGTAATGTAAATATTTGTGTTTTCTGATGGTCTTAGGTGACCCCTGTGAAAAAGTCAGTAGACTCCAAAGGGGCCATAGGTTGAGAACCATTGTTTTAGAGGATTTCTGTCATTTTAAAAAAGAAGCTTTGAGGGTTTGGAGAGATGGCTCAATGGTTAAGAGCACTGAGTGCTCTTACAGAGGACCTGGGTTCGATTCTCAACACCCACATGGCAGCTCACAACCATCTGTAACTCAAGTCCCAGGGTTTTTATGCTTTCTTCTGACCTCTGTGGGCACCAGGCATGCATGGTATATATGCGTTCAGGCAAAATACTCATACACACAAAATAATAAAGTAAATACATCTAAAATTTTTTTCAAAAGAAAGAAACTTTGGGAGGCCATCGAGATGTCTCAGAAGGTAAAAATACTTGCCATGAAGCCTATGGAATAGAGTTTGATTGTTGCAAGTCGATAAGGTGGAATAAGAAAACCAAATCCACAAAATGTTCCCTTACCTCCACACATATGCTATGGCATATACAGAACCTGCCCAGCATACACACACACACACACACACACACACACACACACCCTTGAGGCCATTGGCAGCTGCTCCCACCCCCACTCGAATCACTGTTGTATGCCTGTCCTGGACATCTCCTACACTAGAGTCATACGGCATGTGGTCCATCTATGTGCTAGCACAGGGTTTGTGTGTTTCATCCACACAGAACTGTGTGTAAATGCTGTGTTCCCTATCTCTCTAGCACAGTGGGAAAAATCAGAGTGGTGTGGTCCAGTGAGGGAAAGAAAGACTGAAGCCATCGGTCAGCATCTGCCTTCTGTGCCTGTGCGTTTCTGCTGCTGGCCCTCTGTTCAAGCCATTCACTTCTTTGACTTGATTATACATCTATAAATGGGAATCTGGTAGTTTTCATTACCTATTTCAAAGCATTAGGAGAAGAAAGGAGATAAAATGAGGAACTGCAAAAATATATAATGTTGAAGTAGTTGTTTCTGCTGTAACAGCAAACCAGATGATCAAACTTAGGATTGATGGGTTAAAAATTCCTTAGATTATTCTAGTCACAAAAACCATCAGTCCTACTTTCTCTTATTCACAAGGTCCATTTGTCTCACTGATTTATCCTCTGGTCAGCCTTGGTTAGCTGAACAGTTGTCTGCCCACTCTTGAGCTTCATGACTGAAGCAGGGAGTGGCCGTGACTCAATGACAGTCACCTGCTGTGTGGAAGAAGGAGAATGTTAGGATCTGCTGCCACTCCAGCTGCATGACTGCACATGCGCAGTTCAGTAGCTAAGTAAGGGGTCTTGCATCTTATGTCATCTGTGTGCTGCGTGATTGCACAAATGCGCGCAGCGTGGTCACGTGGTCACGCAGTCAGCACGTGTGGCGTAGCTTCGTAAACTCACCTGTGCATGTGCAGGGGCATCCTTAAAAATCTAGACACAGACTCCTCCCCTCTCTTATCTCTGTTCTCTCCTCCCCCACCCCTCTCTCTGCATGTGTGTCTCCCCCAGGCCTGGTTACTCTCTTCAGTCCCCCCCCCACCATAAAGCTCTGATACTGGGTTTTGTCATGTCTCATGACCTTTTTGCCCAGTAACAGCGCCGCTTATATTTTTAAAACAACAGAGAAGGCTTTGAACAGAACTGGACTGTCACCTTACCTGCAGAGTGTAACCTTTCAGAGCCAGTGTGTTGTGGTAACTTGGCCAGCCTTTATGATTCCTTTGAATATTTGGCTTCCAGTTACAGTAAGGTAAACTTTACTCATAATAAAAGAGAAAGGTAGTGATTTCCTCCACTCTGGATAACTGGGTGGATAAGCACTTCCTCACTGAGCTACATCCCTAGACCCCTGAAAAGTGCTGGTTTTATACTACAAAGCTAAGGAAACATACAGGCACTCACTTGTTTTAAATTGAGCATTCCTTAAAAGAGCAGCTTCATACTGGAATACTATAGATTGCTTGCTTCCATGTCCCAAAGTAGCAGCTCACCTGCACACACACACACACACACACACACACACAGACACACACACACACACACACACACACACACACACACACACACACACACACACACACACACACACACACACACACACACACACACACACACACACACACACACACACACACACACACACACACACACACACACACAGTTTTCCCTGTTCTCTAGACAAGTTACAAGCCAGACTGACTAGACTAAAACTCTTGAGAGTTCCTCTTTGAACAAGGTGCCACTGAAGTGTGAAGTGTCTTGAGGGGTTTCTGGCACTGAAGTCTGAGCAGATTATGTTTGTTCCTTTCCTTCCCACACTGGGCTTTCATTTGAAGATGATCTCTGTTCCGTGTGTTTCTCCACTGTAGGAATATCTGGATCTTGAGGAATTTTCTCCAAGGATCATCGGTACTCCTGAGGATGTCTCCTTCCTCCCTCGTTTTTCTCCCTTGAAGTAGTTGTAATTCTGGTGTGTTCCTAGGTTGTTTCTCCTTTGCCATTTCATACCTCTCTCCCCATTCTTCACCTCCAGCACAGTTTCCCCCTCTGGGCCCGGATCATAGCCTTCCTGCTCTCTCTGCCTTTTCTTTAGCTACATCATGTCCCTCAGTTCTTTCCCACCAGCTAATTGCTAATACTGTTGTTTGGGTTTCCTGTTCTGTTGGTGTGATAAAATTCCCTGACCAGAGCAGCTTAAGGAAGACAGGGTTTATTTTAATTCACAGTTCCAGGTTACAGCCCATTGTATCAGGGAGGGCTTGGGAGAACTGGTGAAATTCCATCACAGAGAAGAGGAGAAAGAAATGAATTAACACATGCATGCCTGTGCCAGCTTCTTTCTCCGCTCATACACCTCAAGACACGCCCATCCCCACCTAGGGAATGGTGAAATCCTCAGTGGGCAAGGCTTCCCGAGACACAGACAGGCGACGGGGTGAATTAGAAGGTAGCTTAGTGTTCAGGCACGTTCATATGATTGTTTTGTTTCCTCTTACCAAAATAAGCCATGCTCACTGTTAATGAAATTAATCATTCAGATACAATTATGAGCATTTCATGTGCATCTTTCTTGACATACACATATATAAGTATAAATCATAGTTTTATAATATCCACCATTTTCTCTGTTATGCAATCTTTCCATGTCAAAACTATTCATAAAATTTATTCTGTTCTTTAAATTTTTTATTTATATTTTTATAGATTCATTTATATGTGTATGAGTGTTTTGCCTGCTTGTGTGTCTGTACCATGTGCATGCCTGATTCCCTTGAAGGTCAGAAAAGGACACTGAATTCCCCTGGAACTGTAGTTACAGGTGGTTGTGAGCTGCCATATGGATGCTGGGAACTGAACTTGAGTTTTCTGTAAGAGCAGCAAATGCTCATAACTGATGAGCCACCTCTCCAGTACTCCTTGACCCTTGGAGAGACTGAGTCTTAATGTAGCCTTGGCTGCTCTGAAACTCCCTATGTAGACCAAGCTAGCCTCAAACTCAGAGATCTGCCTGCCTCTGCCTCCCAGGCACTATTCTGTTCTCTAGATAAATCATAATATCCTTACTCTTACCCTGTTGCTAGGGTAAATCTTCCCTTTTTTCTATCAAAATCATGTCAAGCTTTATTATATCTAATTTTTACCTATCTGAGTATTGCCCAAGAATATCTTCAGTCTTAAAATGGTAACAAAAGTAATTTTTGCTTTTTTTTACTTTATATATTTGTGTGACAGACTTTATTTTAGAATGCAACTGGCTCAGAGCAGTTCTGTGGCCTGAAAATCCTGTTTGGAAAAGTGCTTCTTGTCCTTTGCCTGTTTGACTAATACCTGAGCACAAGGAGAAAGGAGTAAAGGAAGAACTGTGCCCCAGGCAGCTGAAGATGCATGGCGCCTCGCTCATGCTTTGCCATAAAGTTAGTCCTCCCAAAGGATCCCTGTAAATACTTAGATCATGAAACATGGATTCTTTCAAGTAATTGAATGACTGTTGGGACGTGTTTGCAGCTGTAGGACTAAGCTCTGTCTTACACTCATTATCAACCCCGCTTCTCTGGTGTTTATTCTGTGAGTGTCTTCGGGTAATATTCTGCTCACTTCTCCATAGTACATGGAATCTCAAAGTAGTTTTAATTTGCATTTCTCTGTTGGCAAAGGATATTGAACTTTTTTTTCATATTTCTTCTGAGAACTTTCTATTCAACTTATTAGGCCCATATTTTAGAATATTTGAATTTTGGTGTTTTCATTTTTGCAGTTTGTACATTTCAGATATTAATACCTATCCACTAAGTGGTGTATAGTCGACAAAAGCTTCATCTCATTCTTTAGGCATCTCATCACTCTGCTGATTGTGTCCTTTGCTCTGAAAAGGCTTTTAAATTTCATGCAATCCATTTGTCAACTCCTGGGGCTTATTTCCTGTGCTGTTGGAGTCATTTCTCAGAGCCCCTGCCCAGGTCCACATCTAGTGGTACCCTCTAGCAGGTCTTAAAGTCTTTGATTGGTTTCACATTGATTCTTTTGTGCAGAGAGAAAGTTGGGGATCTAATTTCATTCTTCTGCATGTGGATATCCAGTTTCTCCAATGCTGTTTATTGAAGACATTCCCCTTCAATTGTCAAAGTTGTCACAGATTAGATGACTGTGTCTTTGAGGGTTTATTTCTGGGTCCTCTCTGTGTTCCACTGTCTGTTTGTGTGTTTCCTCCAGTATTGTTCCTCTGCTTAGAATCTCCTTGGGTCTTTTCTTACCTGTTTCCCCACAAGTAACTTCTGTGGACTCTCTTGAAGTTGGTGTCTGGCTTTATTCTACCATGACCTGATATGATACAAGGAATTATTTCACTTCATTTGTATTTGTACTTTATCTATTCTGACTCATTGTGATTTGAAATTTACTTTTTCAAGTATCAAAACAGTTGTGTCAAGTTGGTTGAAGATTCCATTTGGTGGTTTTATTTCTGTCCTTCAATTTTTTTCCCATTTATTAAAAATAGATTGTTTTCTTACATAATATTTTCTGATTATCATTTCTTCTCATCTGCTTCTTCAACCTCCTCCTCAGCTCCTCTTCTATTCAGATCCACCCCCTTTCTGTCTTTCATTAGAAAACGACAATACTAATAAAATAAAATAAGATAAAACAAAAACTAACACATCAGGATTAGACAAAACCAACAGAAGGAAAAGAGCCCAAGAGACAGCACAAGAAACAGAGACGCACTCATTTGCACACTCAGGAATCCCATAAAAACACTAAACTGGAGACCATAATATGTATACAAAGGACCTGTAGGATAAAAAAGAGAGAAGGAAAAATACATAAATAAAAATGAAAAATAATAAGATAAAATTAAAACAAACAAACCACACAGGAAGAGCCCTGACATGACAGGGAACCTCCAAAGATACTGCTGAGTTCATTTCCTGTTGGCTATTTACTGTTGGGCATGCAGCTTATTCTTAAGAGTAGTTTGTTTCCCCAGTGACACTCCATTGGAGGAAACTAAGTTTTCATTTGCAAGTGGTTATCAATTGGAGATTATTTCTGGGTTAGAGATGGGGGGCGTGCATTCCCTTTTCCTTTCAGCTGTGGGACCCCAACTGGTGCAGTCCTGTGTAGGCCCTGATGCATGCTGCCTCAGTCTCTGTGAGTTCATATGTGCATAGATCCTGGTGATCTAGAAGGCCTTGTTTCCTTGGTGTCCTCCATCCCCTCTGGCTGTTACACTCTCTCCATCTCATCTTCCTCAGGGTTCCCTCAGCCCTGAGGGGAGGGATGTGATAGCGATGTCTCATTTAGGGCTTAGAGTGTTCTAAGGTCCCTCACACTCTGCATAATGAGTGTCTGGCTGTGGGTCTCTGTTTTTGTTCCCATCTGTTGTAGGAAGAAGCTTCTCTGATGATAGCTGAGCAAGGAATTGATCTATGAGTACAGCAGAATGTCATTAGAAGTCACTTTATTGTTATGTATTTTTTAAGTTCTTAGAACAGTAGTATTTGGTTTTACCCTAGGTCTAGTGTCAGGTTCTTGGCTACCCAAGCAGTGTCAGGTATGGGTTCCATCTCATGGAGTGAGCCTTAAGTCAAACCAGATATTAGTTAGTTACTCCTACAAGCTTTGTGCCACCACAGCACTAGCATACCATGCAGGCAGGACACTATTGTCCATCTAATGGTCTGTGGCTGGCTTGGTTTTTACGTTTCTCTTTTGGTAGTGTGCAGAGTACCTTCCTGTACCAAAGATGCTAGAACGCAGGGGTGAAGGCTCTATGCAGGCACCAGCTTGACTTTTCCATGTTCACTGAGTGGTGTAAGTTTTATCTTCAGCAATGGGGCCTTGCCATCAGTTTGTGGAGAGCAACCTATAGTCTTGGCAACAGACTGAGTTTTTGGGGGTTCCCATGGGACCCCTTTGCCTAACAACCCAGTCTGTAACCCAGTCCTGGGACCCAATCTGTAACCCAGTCCTGGGACCAGAAGCTTCATTTGGTGATAAGAGATGGCTAGCTGGGACTCTGTCTCCCTCATTATTTGGTGATTTCATTTAGACCACCTTCATATATGTCTATATTTTAGAAAGCTTCTACTGTACTAGGTTTCTGAACCACCCCTTAAATGGTCCTTAATTTTAGCTATCTCTTGCTATATTCCCTTCCTCATCCTCTTCTTCACTCCTCCTATCCAATTGATCCTCTTATCACAGTCCCCTCAACAACCCCCTATCCATCCATAACTATCTATTCTATTTCTCTTTCCTAGGGAGGGCTATCTGTGCTCCCCCCCCCTCCAGTCCTTTATTCTATACCTACCTCTATGGTTCTACAGATTGTAGCTTTATTATCATGGACTTAATAGCTAATATCCACATATAAGTGAATACATAGCATATTTGTCTTTCTGGGTCTGGGATACCTCACTCAAGGTGATTTTTTCTAGTTCCATCCAAGTTCCTGAGAATTTCACTCCCAGGCCCTCTGGCTTTTTGAGTCTCCTTGGAGAAGTCAAGACTTGTTCTAATAGGTCTGTCATATGTTACTTGGTTTTTCTCCCTTGCAACTTTTAACTGTTGTGGAATATTATTTTAAAGTGTATTGCATTTTTTCCTACTGCTTTTGTTAACAATGCAATGATGTGCTAAATTTGTTTTATTAAATAAAATTAACATGTGAGCAGGAGGCTGAGTCAGGAAGTAGCTGACAGGAAGTGGTAGGGAGGAACCACATGTAGCTAGAGTTCTTAAGTGGGGACTAAGCAGAAGGACGGTTGGGGTTTTTGGAAGCTGCCAGCAAAGGGAGAAGGTTAACTGCTTGCCATTCAGCTTCTCTGAGCAAGCAGAATTCTACTTCAACCTTTGAATTGTGAGTTCTTTAGAGGGATAGAGATCTAGATAAAGTTTCCCTTAGTAGCTTTGGAAGAGTCGGTGCCTGAGGGAACAGAATTCCCTCAGGCGGCAGCCCTTGGCCAAATTGCTGCTGATAGGAGCGGAGTTGCAATCTCTGATTAAGACAGCCTTTGCTTAAGGGGCAACCACTGTAAATAATAATAATAATACAGTTGGCAACAATTTAGCATTCTTTCTTTGTTCTGTATGTTTAGTGTTTTATTATGTGCTGAGTGGGGCTTTCTTTTCTGTCTGTTTGGTGTTCTCTACAATTCCTGTACTTTGATAGGTGTCTCATTCTTTAGGTTATGGAAATTTTCTTCTATGATTTTGTTGAAAATATTTTATCTGGGGGCTGGAGAGATGGTTCAGGTCTTAGGAGCACTGGCTACTCTTCTGAAGGTCCTGAGTTCAATTCCCAGCAACTACATGGTGGCTCACAACCATCTATAATGGGATCTGGTGCCCTCTTCTGGCCTGCAGGCAAACACTCTAGCAGGATACTGTGTGCATAGTAAATAAATAAATAAATCTAAAAAAAAATTAAAGACAAAAAAAAAAAAAAGGAAAAAAATATTTTATCTGTCTTTGACCTGGATTTCTTCTCCTTCTATTCCTATTCATAGATTTGGTCTTTTCATGTTGTCCCAGATTTCCTGGATGTTTTGTCCCAGGAGTTTTTAGATTTAACATTTTCTTTGATGGAGGTATCCATCTTTTTATTCTATTGTGTTTTCAATGCCTGAAATTCTCTCTTCCCTCTCATATTTTGCTGCTGAGACTTGCCTCTGAGGTTCCTAAATTCTTTATTTCTAGATTTCCCTCACTTTGGGTTTTCTCCATTGATTCTATTTCCCTTTTAGGGTCTTGAACTGTTTTATTCATTTCCTCTTTAAGGGCCCCTATCATATTCATAAAGATTATTTTAAGGGCTTTTTATTGTGCTTCAGCTATGTGGCAATACTCAGGACCTATCATGGTAAAGCTGCTGGACTCCAGTAGAGACATACTGTCCTGGCTGTTTATTGATTGTGTTTTTATGCTTGCCTGCAGACATCTATCTGAGTTTGGGAAGTTTGTAATTCTAGTTGCTAATTACTGGTCTTGTCTTTATTGGGTGAGTCCCTTGGTTTCTGTTGGCCTTCCTGGTTCTTAGGGGAGAGTGGTGGCTGTGTGTTACCTGGTAGGAAATTCTTCTGGGATCCTGATAGAGATGGCCACAGGGGATTCCAGGTCACATTTGTTCCTAGGTATTGGGAGCTGACACTTAGGAATAGGGATGGGCTAGGAGGGCGTTTTGAGGAGTCCACAGGAGAAATAAAAGCAGGGTGTTTCACCAAGATGTACTTAGTCCCCTGGGAATTGGGGCAGAGAGTGAGGAGAGACCTTAGCAAGTGATCTGCTACAGAGCTGGGGATGAGACTGGGGGACTGGATATGGAGAAATAGAGGAAGAGGGAAAGCTTGGAGCTCTCCTACCTGATTCACTGCCTACTTGTGTCTCTGTCATGTTTGGTGGATGGGCTTCCCAGCAAAAGCCTACTGGAGTTGGCAGCTTGGATAACAGGATGAGTTGGGACTAAGATTGGAGAAGATCTGCCTCATCCTCTGGAGATGGGGGAAGAGAATGGAAGATGCTGCAGCTGGTGGTCTGCTACAAAGATGGGGTGAGACAGAGGGATTGGATTTGGAGGAGAGGGGGAATCAGAGTGGTCAAGATTTACAGTTAGGACACTTGCTTCCCGGGCCGGAGTGCCTGCTGGGGACTGGGAAAAAGTGATGAGTCGGGGGAAGAGGGTGGAAGGGAAGATCTTTGTGAACCACTGGTGATGGGGGAAGGGAGGCTGCAGCAGGTGGTCTGCTATGGAGCTGGGATGAGACTGGGAGTTGGTTGGATTGGAGGAGCTGAAGGAGAGTGAAGTTCTCAGTTAGCTGACCTGCTTCCGGCGGCTGCAGTGTGTTCTTTGACTTTTTAATGTGCTTTCTGCTATGTGTCCCATCCCCTTGGTTGACTCTTCAGTTTGCCTTCTGTTCTTTTTCAAAACCTCATTTCCTTACCGAGTTTTTCCTCCAGGGTTTTAAAATCCCCCCCCAAACTATAGACTGCTTTATTTTTTTTCTTTGCTAACATTATCTTAGTACAGTCTTACCTACATGAATTTATTTTTTCTTCCTTCATCTGTTAATTTGAGTTTTCTATGTGGTCATTGGTCCTTTTTAAAAATAGAACATTTTTCTTGCATTTTGTCAATCTTATTTTTCTTATGGTTAACTGTGGTCTCCAGTGTTGAGGAGTTGGGAGCATGTGAGCTCACAAGTGACATCTTTTCTTCTGTTGTCTCTGTGTCTTGGTTGTGCTTTGTATATCTGTCCGGATGAGTGTGTCCTCCAGCTTTCATTTTGTATTTTTCTTATTTACCCACTCTTTGTTCATTTCACACACGTCTTCCTGGTAAGCTGTCTTCACTTGAATTTATGGTGCCCACTACGATTCAGAAAGAGTAGCAGCTGCAGTAACAGCGCTGACTTCTGTAGGAGACCCTCGGGCCCTTTTGTGTCCCCACTAAGGTTCAGATACATCAATATGAGGTGTTGACTGGAGGGAAATGTAGTTTATAATCTTTGGAGATACGTGTATTGATTAAGTCATAAAACAAGAAAGGTGTGGGAAAGGGACAAAAGAGTGAATAAAGTATGAATGAGAGGAAAGATGTATGGGCTGGAAGTAAGGAAATCATTGAGACAATATTACAGAGTGGGGAGAGAGAAAAGAAGGTCCTGAACACCTGAGGTGTTGAAGCTGAGACAGGCTAAAACAGAGCGACTAAACAAAGTTTAAAAAAAAAAAAGAGTATAAATAAAAATAAGAATTAAAACAAAGTGAGAAGGTAGTGTAGCCTGGGTGACTCTTTCTTGTTGGGATGACTGGGTTCTAGCTCTCCTGAAGTCTTTCATAGCTGGTTCTGCAGCTGGGGGAGGGGCTGCTAGTCTCAGTGATCCAATCAAGTTCCTTAGGATGTCCTTCCTGCTGAGAGCTTTCTACCCAGAGTTCTCTTTTCTGATGCCAGGTACAACTTCATCTCTGGTGTTTTATACGTTGTCCCATCTGCAGGCTTTTCTGTGCCTGCGGCTCTGTGGGTAGAGAAGACCTGCCCCCTCAGCCCACTGCTCATACTTACCCTTGTCACTTGTGGACTCTTCTTAGCCATGCCTGTTGGCGGCCTGCAGGACCACACCCGATTCAGCAGTGTGCTGCTTCGTTCCCACGGTGTCACTGTCCCTTCCCAGGCTGTCCACTCCAGGACACTAATGGAGAGTCATTTTCCCATCTACTTCACACCTGGGCTTCTGTCTCCACAGCCTGCACTGCTCCTGCGGTCTGGAGACCCACTGTATCCTGGCCCTGGGCAGGTCTCAACACCCTCGTCAGTCCTTTTCCTCTTTGCTGTTCTTTATCCTCATTTCATTGTTGCCAGGCCAAACGGAGTTCTTTAAACCCAGGCAATTTGTGTGATTCTTAAAAAATACCAGCAAGAAATGTAGTTTTTTATAAACCTCATATAAGGTACAGGTTATAAGTCATACTTTAAATTCTAGCACAAATGCCTTCTAGAATGATCCTACTTGAATACAAATGCACATGTCTCAGTATCACCTGTCTTCAAAACACAACAAACACCCTTCCTTCCTTGTTAGTGTTTTTCCCTGACTACAGTTACTTCTCCATTTCCCATCCACAGGATCAAACAGTGGTTTTTATCTGCTCTTTCAACCTCATTTGGTCCCTCCCTACAACAGGTTTTCTTCTCCTCTGTCTTTTGCTTTATTTTGTACCCTGGATGCACAGAACAGAATTGATTAGTCTTCATGATATGGAAGATACTCCCTTGTGACTCCTGTAAGCAGCGGTTCTAAACCTGTGGATCATGACCCTGTTGGGGCCGAATACAGAGAGCCTGTATATCAGACGTTTACATTACAATTCATGACAGTAGCAAAATGACAGTTATGAATTATAGTTAGCAACAAAAATAATTTTATCGTTGGGATCACCATAACATGAGGAACTGTATTAAGGGGTCACAACATTAGGAAGGTTGAGAACCACTGTTTTAAACAATATGGATCCAGAAAAACTTAGAAACACAGAAAAAATAATGTAACAAATATGTGTGATCCCATTACTTGTAATTAACAAATGTTAACATTTTACCCTAGTTCCCCAAGAAATTATTAAAGAAAAGAAACTAAATAGAGTCCCCAGTTTTAGCCCTTTTTTAAGAAGATGGTCACCAGTGACCCCATGTCCATGTGTAAGAACAAGGTCCTTGGGTGGGAAGTGATGAGCTGCAGAGCAGAACTGGAGGAGGTGGCTGTAACTTTACTCCGGCACAGCAATCACTGTCACTTAGGCGACACTCATGTGCCCGTCACTGCTCTCCTTCTGTGCACATATGGAGTCACTAAAGGCTGGAAGAGCCCTGTGCAGGGTGCCTGGAGCCATAGGGCCTGGAAGAGGCAGGGTTTGAAGCCAGGTATGTGGCTTTAGAACTTGTGCACAGCATCTCTGAACTGTTAAGTGTTAATTGTGTTAGAAGATTCAAAGGTGGTTTGGGATTCCTTATCTCTAACATTAAAGAAAGGACAGCCTTTGGGGTATTTTATGTTGAAATTTGTTTATTGTGTTGAGACAAGTAATTTCTGCTGCTCAGAATCACCAGTGAGGTCATCTTAACCCTTTGGCATTGCAACTGTCAAGTCAAACTAGAAATCTTAACTATTTGACCCTGTGTCTCTGCATGTCCTTTTGCCTGCTGTTCTTCTGCCTTGCTACATGAACCTTAGGTTATAGATTTTCCTTCCAATAGGACTTCGGGTCAAAATTTAAGATTGTGTGTGTTTTCTTTATTAGGAGTTTTTTTAGTTGAAACTTCTTATTTCTACCCTTTGAGGTGTATTTATTGTTTTCTCTGATATTGTCTTATGCCTATTATTATGCCTTCCAAGTGACTATTAAAGCTTTCTATCTTCCTATAAAATAGTTAACTGTGAATACCTTTTGTGTGTGCAGTTTCTCAAAGCCTTTTAGAATCACGGGATTCTTTCAAATACTAATTACTGCAAATCTGCTGTCTGTGTAATGCTATCCGGCCAGCAGCTGCTTCGTATGAAGAGAGACTAAGAGCTCTTTTTGGTTTTGTTCATTTAAAATCATTTGCTTCGTATTTAATATCTGCAGAGAACGCAGTCACATCACAGTAGAATGTGCTGTTGTGAATTTTGGATTGTTTCCATGGGTTCCGCCTTACATCTGCATGGCGTTTAAAGCCAATGCTTCCTTTCTCTTCACAGTCATTCAGGGCCTCTTGCCTCATAATCCAATGTCATGCTGAATGACAGAAAATTGAAGTTGAATTTATTTGACTATAGAGAAGGACTGCACAGAACAATACACTTATTTAAGAACTCCTTGCCTCGGAAACTGAAGGAGCTGTTTTGTGCAGGTGGCTTAGACTCTCTGCTGCTTATCCTGACTATGTTCCTTTATTTATTAAAGACAGGAACTGGGCATTCTGCTTCTGAAAACAAAGGGCCCTGCTATCTACCAGAACCTTTAATAAGCCCGTGTGATGCTTACACATCATTCAGAACCAAAGAGACATATCCTATGTTTTTGTTTTTTAAAATAATCCTTAGGACTTCCTGATTACAAAAAAAATACTGCCAAAAAATGAAAAGCAGCCATGAAAATATATAAATCAACTCCCAATAACACACCAGGGGGCTTTTTACATTGTGAGTTATTTGTAATGAATTGTGTTTCCTCAGCTCTAGGTGATGTCTTTTCTCCTTAAAATACTTTCGTGGTTGGCACGGCTTATATTTTTGTTTCTGTTTACTTGGTGTGACAACCTTCATGGGTTCTTGTTTTACAAGGTGAAACATTTATTTACTTTACCAATATTCAGAGCTGTTTTAAGACATGTGGCAAACAATCATGGGGACAGTGTTTCTTCTGCTGGTTCTGCACTGTGACCCAAAGGCTCACCTATGTTTGTCCTGAAAGTGAGAGGAGAAGAGAAAATGTGGTAAGGAGCCACAGAAGCTCACCAGCTCTGTCATTACTCATGCATAGGGTCCTTGGCATGCTTTGTCTCAGTGGGAACCTGGGCAATTCTGGAACTCTGGCGCATCTGTATATTCAAGTGTGAGCCTTAGAATACTTTTTAATGTTACGGAGTGAGCTTGAATTAGTGGCTATTTTCTACTATTCTACTAACTCTCAGGTAATTGAGAATTAATTACATAAAATTTACATGCAAAGTAACAGTTCTTTGGGGATTTATTTTAAAGCTAATCAGTTTTAACTATAGCCACACTTAGAAATAATACAAAATTTATCCCGTGGGCTCAGATCCATGCTTAATCTAGTTTATGATTCTATCCTGACAGAAGTACAAGGAGCATTCAGCAAGAAAGCAAACTTGTCCTCAAAGTTGTCAGCTCCATAAAATTAGTCACAAGGACACCATGTCTTTCTGGCTTTCATTAGTAAAACAATATTTCTCCTTTTGTAAAGTGTATCTCTTTAGAAGTCCAGAGACTACAGCTGGTCTAGACAGCGCTCACCACACTTCTTTGACAAATATACTGTTCACTTGTGGCTTTTATGTTTCAAGAGTCATTATGAGCAAGAAAGACTTAAGGCTCAGGCAGGACTCAGTGTGAGCCACTGAATCACGTCACAGCTTGCTGAGTGAACTTTAGGAAGTCAATTACTTTTCTCTTTCCTCTTTCCACTTAGAAAAACCAAAATACCTGTTTCCTCCTCTGGTAACTGTGCCACAAATGAAATAAGGCAGAGAAAGGCTCCATGCTTAGCACTTGGACATAGGATGCCCTCAGTGAACACCAGCTCCTGCCTCTTCATTCTCCAGAGACTGCGTCAAAACCACAGGAGCTTAATAACACAATGGCGTGGTACAGACCGTTCAAAATAAGGCTTCTGGGCTTTGAAAGATTTTTATTAAAAAGTATATTTCCTATTATTTTCTCTTCCATTAATGGGGAAAAGTGTACCCTGAAATATCATTAGTAAGTCAGGAATTGAACCTTGTTTTGAGGGGTCTTCCCCTCAGCAGACTTAAACATTTTCAGAAAGTTTAGCAGCTGGCTGATTGATTTTCTGATTTCAAGAATAGGACTAGGGACCCAGAGAGTATCTCTCTCTGTCTCTCTCTGTCTCTGTCTCTGTCTCTGTCTCTGTCTCTCTCTCTCTCTCTCTCTCTCTCTCTCTCTCTCTCTCATTCTTCATTTGAAAAATGAGACAGTTCAAACTTGTCTGGCATTTTGAAGGGATAAAGTTAAATATGAATGTGAGGAGACATTGGTCAAAGCAAACAGACATTTCATTTAGATAGGTGGTGAACTTTAAGGACTATTGTGAAGCATGGTCATTATTAGTTAATAACATCAACAAATAATTTTAAGGGTAAATGTGAAGTGTTCACACCTCAAAAAAAATAAGAATTGGTGTAGTACGTGGGTTAATAATAAGCTTGACTTATTCATTCCATATTGTATCCATGTTTCAAAATATGATGTACATGATAGACACAAAATTTTTTATGTTGATTAAAATAATTAAAAATAATGTGTCTGAAAACACTGAGATAAACAAAGGTCTTAATATAAATGCCTGGTAAATCTTTATGAGAACATTTGTTTAGAATGAATTTGCTTCTGATTTGAGAAACTAGTCCATTGTTTAAAAAAAAAAAAGGAGATAAAAAAGCATGTTGAAGATTTAACAGAAGTTTGGTGATGTGCTTTTTATGGTGCTGTGTAAAAAAATTTCAAGTTTACTATTAAAAATAGGTTGAAAGCAGGATCTTAAAACACTTGAGGTGGCTATAACATAAAAACTTTACAATTCCCTTGTTTTGAATGTCTTTTTTCTGTGTAAACTGTTCAGTCCATTTTGTGAAGTCTCCTTTTATACCTTAAATGATTTCTGGACCGTTAAATACCCACAGGCTGTCAGTGAGTGGGGTTCAGACCACACTCTCACAGTCGCCTAGCACCAGGACTCTGGTAAGACAAAACTCTATATACATTACACATGGCTTCTTGAATAACTCTTTTCAAATACTTCCTTAATTTCCTAGATGAAGACTATGTGGAAGCCAATTTTCCAAAGTATTCTCTTGTCTTTTAAAGTTATTAAAATGCCTTTTAGATACTACTCAGAGTTAACAAACTCTCAAACATGCACCTGGCATATGATTTGTCTATTTTATTTCTACCCAGAAGACTCAGTTGGTTTGGGAAGAGAAAGGGGAGCTCAGAGAGCCAAACATTTTAAGAAGTAAGCCAAATGATCAGAAATGTCTGGAGTGTGCCAGCCACACAGATTTCCTTTGAAAACACTAGAAAGGTTAGCTTGTTAGGTGTCTATAAATTAGCATGATGGTAAGGAGAGAAAGGGCCAAGACATATGAGGTATGTGGAGTGTTGTGTGGACCACGAGCATGTTGCATAGAACCATACAGGCAATGTTCTCTGTGTTGTTCTTTGGAAACTAAAGGGAAACTTCAGAAGAGTTTGGTTTGGTTTGTGAAAACACCTCGACCCTGGTATACTAATGAGCATGCTGTGTTGTTTCAGACCTACAGTGTCAAGTAGATGCCCTTGGGTTGAGACTTCAGAAGACAGTGATGGAGCTGGACAGCTGTAAAGAGACGCTCATGTAAGATGCAATATTAAACAGCTCTAAGAGGGGCTTGCCCATCAATGTGTCCCAAAACAAAGACTTTGGAAAGACCCAGTGTGTCGTCTTTGGGTAATGGTTGTGTGGGTGATGGTCTGCTGTGGCTTCTCTTGGCTCTCTTGTGGCCTACATTAAATATTGAAGGACCTGTCACCATTTTATCTCAGTAAAGTATTTTTGTCCCCCAGTATAGAACTTATGAGTTGTTTCTCAGCCTCTTGGCTATAATCAAGTATAGAAGTTACCTAGCATATCAGTGATTTCTCTAGATGTTCAGATGAAGTAATTATCTCATTTTTCCCTTGTATTCATTTCTTTACTGTCTGCAATATTTAAAGTTTCTGAATTGTTATTTCTTAAAATATCTAATTTTAAATTCAAAACAGAGTGCTTTTGAAATGTTGACTATGTTTTATGAAAATGAGGACGATTCATGGGAAAGCAAATGATAAGAAAATGACCTTATAACATGTTCAGAGGTGGGAAAATGCTCAGTGGATCAGACACTTCCTGTGTGAAATCCTGTGTATTGGATACCCAGAGCCCACTTAAAGCGAGGCATGTAGTACCTGTCTATGACCTCAGTGTTTCTGTGATAAGATGGGAGCCAGAGGCAGGAGGTCCTCTGGAAGCCATTGCCAGCCTGGCGTTAGCAAAGGCCAGAACAGAGACCCTATCTCAAACATGTGCCCCATGACACATACATGCCTCTACACACACATGTCTCTACACACAGAGAGACCCTATCTCAAACATGACGGAAGACAAGGACCTGTACATGGGCCCCATGACACACACATGCCTCTACACATACAGAGGTTTGCATCATACAAAGAGAGGGGGAAGAGGAAGAAAGAGAGAGAGATAGAGAGAGGAAGAAAGAAAGAGAGATGCATCATACACATATAAAAAGTACCCAGAACAGTATTTGTTTTAAAAATTAATTTATTACAGGAATTTGAAAGACTACTTTATACATAAACATGGTATATCTATAATTATAATGCTAAAATAAAATGCATATGATCTTTGAAAATAAAGTACACCATTCTATTTCTTGATGTATAATCTAGGAGCTCTGGTTTCAGTTCCTGTTCAGTTCACAAGGCTCAGCCTCATAAATATAAATATTTAGGATGCTTAGCGACCAAATGTTTGTGTTGACCATGGCTGTTCCTAAGAACGATGTGTTTAATCAAATACTGAACAACATAAAAAAGAACAAAGTCCAGAAATGTCCAATCAAATTAGTGGCTAGTTAGATTATTTGTAGCAAGGGTTTTGTTTTAGAAAAACAAGAAGTTAATAGAACAGTAAGCCCAGAGGTGTGGCTGCCTGTGTAGGATGCTGGGGTGAAGGGATGAGAAGACAGAGTTCTTGATGCTTTTCTTCCCCAGGCATGAAAATAAGTTCTGGGAGATAAGAAACATGAAAAAAGAGACAAGATGGCATTGCAAAACTAAAACAAAAACAAAAAAACAAAACAAACAAAAAAACCAAATCCTTGTTCACTCTGTCTATATCAGAAGAGCTGTGTCCTTATGGAAGTCTTTTGGAGAAAGCAGCCTCATCAGATCACAACTATTGTGTGACATCTGCTCCTTTTGTTATTATCATTATTATTATTGTTGTTACTGTGTGTCGGGTGTGTGTGTGTGTGTGTGTGTGTGTGTGTGCGCGCGCGCGCGCGCACGCATGCCATGGTACATGCATAGAAAGAAGTCAGAGAACAGCTTATACAAGTCAGTCAGTTCCCTCCTTTCGTCATATATGTCCCAGGGATTGAGCTCAGGTCCTCAGGCTTAGAGACCTGTGCCTTTACCTTGAAGCCATCTCATTGGCCCAGCATTCACTTCTTGGAGCTCAAGAAGTGGTGGGGGAGGGGGACTAGAGAGAGACTGCCCTTTCTAGAGGACCCCAGTTTGGCTCCTAGTATTCCTATCAGGCAGATCAGAACATCCTGTAACTCTAGATCCAGGGGATCCAACTCCTCTGGACTCTGTGGGTACCTGTACTCATCGAGCACACACACACACACACACACACACACACACACACACACACACACACACACTTTAAAATAAAATCTTAAAAAAATTAAGTTGAGAAGTGAAGAGGTCACAGGCCAGGAATAGCACCTGGCTAAGCTGAGAGAGAATTTGTGATCATGCCAGAATTTAGCTTATAGGTGGATTCTTGGAAAAGTAAGAGAGATGCCAAATGGAAGAAAAATAATAAAGCTTATTGGTTGCTACACAAACTGAGATTTTTTTTTTTCCAAAGTAATTTTGCACAGAATCCTTTGCATATACCAGGAGCCATTCCATTTAACATTAACAGAAGCCCTCTGCTATTTTGTTAATTGTATTTTTATCCTCTCTGTAACTTGATACTGAGAAATGACAGGAGTCATGGCAGAGTGGAGCTAAGGAGGAAACATGCCACCTCATGACCGTCCGTCTCACTGATGGCTTATAAGAGAATTGCCGTATGATTGCAGAAAAGCTGTGCTGCTTGACCAGCTTACAGAAGTGCTGCTTCCCACCACAGGAGACCAGCTTCAGGGAAGATCGGAGCGAGTACCCACGTTTAGAAAATGTGGGTTATAAATGAGCCACTTAAAACGGTCCCTAGTGTTAGAGGCCTTGCTCTGCACATGTCTGAACCTCTTCCGTCTGTGCCCCACCTGCTTTCTGTTTCTGGCCTGCAGTAAATGGGGTGAGGGTGGGGAGCACTGGGATCAAAGCCCAGCAGGCCTCGCCATGCTCAGAGGTCAGAAGGTCCCTACAGATATTATTTTTTAAAAGGTTAGAACTGAATTTATGTTTTGACCAATGATAAATTTGAAGTCGAAATAATTTACTCAAAAATCTGATATGCAGGGTGCAGGAGAATTGGCTCAGCAGTTAGGAGCAGTTATTGCTCTTGCAAAAGACCAGGGTTCAGGTCTCATCCCCTACATGGTGCCTCACAACCATCTCTAATTTCAGTTCCAGGGGATCTAGTGCCCTCTCCTGACCTCTGAAGGACACTAGACACACAAGTCGCATACATACATACATACATACATACATACATACATACATACATAATACTCCTACACATAAAATAAAATGAGTCTAATTTTTTACAACATCTGATTAATAAATTAGAGAATTTCTATACATACTCAAACCTCTTTGGGCTTTTAGAAATTAGAAAATGGTGTAGGAGCTTCCTTTAAAATTTTAATCCTGACTTGTGGGTGCTGGGAATAGGAGTAACCTTTATTTATTCAATTTAATGTAATTCTTTTGTTGTTTAAATTGTTTTAGGACTGAGGGTATAGTTAAATAGTAGAGAACCTGCCTTACATGTAGGAGGCCTTGAGCTTGATTCCTAGCACTATAAATTAAGTAAAACAAAAATAAAGAATAAAACATATGTTTTTAAAAATAGTTGGATATTGTTTTTGTTGTTGTTTTATCATGGACGGAAGGAGCAGTCCATAAATGGATGGAATTGACTAGCTTTTCGGCTCTTTTGTGTGTTTTTGAGATAGGGTCTCTTGTAGCCCAGGCTAGCCTGGGACATGCCAGGTGGCAAAGAATGACCTTGACCTTCTGATCCTCCAGCTTCCATCTCCTAAGTGCCAAGTACTGGGATTACAGGCATGCTCAGTTTTATGTGGTGGTGGGGATAGAACCAGAGCTTCATGCATGTTAGGCCAGTGCTCTACCAACTGAGCCATATCCCCAGCATTGTCATGTGTTATAATTGACAATTGATTTTTATTTTTATCAGTTAGGAGGCTTTGGCTACAGTCACTGAAGTGAATTAATGACTGTTTTGGTTGATCCAGAGGCTCAGCAATATTATCAAGGATTTTGATACTCCTGTGTGTTTGTTAGGGTTTTATTGCTATGAAGAGATACCATGACCATGGCAACTCTTATAATGGAAAACATCTAATTGGGGCTGACTTACAGTTCAGAGGTTTAGTCCATTATTGTCATAGTAGGAAGCATGACAGAATGCAGGCAGACATGGTGCTGGAGAAGGAGCTGAGAGTTCCACATCTGGATCCACAGGCAGCAGGAAGAGAGAGAGAGAGAGAGACACTGGGCCTAGCTTGGGCTTCTGAAACCCCAAAACCCACCCCCCAGTGACACACTTCCTCCAACAAGGCAACACCTCCCAATATTTCCATTCCTGTGAGCCCATGGGGGCCATTTTTATTCAGACCACTACTCCTGTCTCCTTCCTGTTGCCTTCAGCATTGGCTTCAACTAGATTGTGGTCCCTTGTGCCTAGAATGTGGCTGTAGCTCTGAATACTGTGTCCAAGTGGTAAAAGAACCTGCAGGAAATCCCCAAACCACCAAACAGCCTTCTCCCCTTTTCTGTATGTCTGGAGCCCATTCCATCCTCTGTTAAATGAATTACTGGCAAGAGGAACTGGACTGCCAAAATGAGCCTTGACCTAGCAGTATCTATCTTGATGGGTGATAACTGAGATTCTGAGACAAGGAAGAAAGCTGCAATGGATGTCACAAGGAAAGCAGCAGCGTGTGCTCTGAAAGTCGGTTATAAAACTTTCTAGAAATTCTGTCTTTGTCATACTATCTACATAATTAAGGAAGGACCATACCAAAATAATAAAAGCTAAGAAGGCTGTGAAATGCAGTTTTATAGCTAGCCCTGGTGGTGCAGGCCTATAATTCTAGCTGCTCAAGAGACGAAGGCAGGATGATCACAAGTTAGAGTCATGCCTGGACAATGTGTGACACTTCCTGGAGAGCCAGGAACAAACATCTTTTCACTGCAGGTGGGGAACGTACTATCAGCCAAAGAAAGGATACCATCAATGTCAAATTGGTGAAATGAGCTTCTTGGGGTTACTTTTAGGAGCAGAAAGGACTCAAAGACAGCTGCATCACCAAAAATCTACCTCAGCACAAGTGACAGCTCACAAAAGCTGGAAACCTAGAGTACAGTGTACAGCCTGCAGGCAGCTCAGTAGGTTGGAAGGAAATTGCTATACAACAGTGGGCTACAGAGTGAGTTTAAGACTAGCCTGAACAACTTAACAAGACTGTGTATCAAAATGAAAAATAGAAAAGGGCTGAGGATAATGCACAGTGGTAAAAAAAAATCCTGTCATGCATAAGATCCTAGGTATCATTTTTTAAATATGCATATGAGGATATGAAATATATTTGTATTACCTTCAAATAAATATTAACTGTATGCACATATATCAGGATATATGTGTACATATATATGTATGTATATATATATACAGTATGTATATATATCAACATAAAGACAAGTAAATAAGACTACAAGAATGACTGCCATGAATGAGAATTATTCAGGAAATTCTGAAAGCTGATACATAGAGAGGACAACAAAAGGGTTGACTCTATGAAGTCATGAGCAAGAGGAAAGCCAGTTGTATATACTGGCAATGGTAGACATGCAATAGGCAGGATCTTTCTCAGCACCCATTAGGAAGTCAAGGCCATGAGACCTAGTGGATCCTGGGGAGTTTGTGAAAACTCCTGTAGACACCCCCATTTGACGGCATTCATTTTGGCATATAATTTGGGGTAATCACATACCCTGCATTTTCTGATGTAGGTTATATGAGGAGGAACAATTAAGCCAGATAACCCATCATCAAAAGCCTCCAGTCAGCCAAGATAGCGTTGCATGTAGAGACCAGAATCTGAGAGCCACAGCCAAGACAAAACTCACACCCACAGCAGGTAACAAACTGCCCCTTCACCTCACCTGCAAAAGTAAACAGAGAATTGTGAGGCTAAGTGTGAATACAACACTTAGAACACAAGAGACTAAGTGTATGGCAAAAACTCCTCTAAGCCCCATCCCATCCCTCAGAGTGACGAAGAGCTCAGGAAGTAAACCTTCAACACCTTAAAAAATTCAAACTAGCAGACAGAAGACATCAAAGTTGTAATTGATATCCACTAAGTATATTCAGAATTATATCTATCAAGGAAAAATAATTATTATGAAAAACGAACTATTAGGAACTGAGAAATTAAACATGGGACCATAAAAATTATCCTTTTCATGTTAAATATGAATGCACACACTTGACATGGGTTTAAATGAGCTGAATAAATAATTGTTAGAATTATTTACAGTTCTCTGCCAAGAATCCACAGGAATAAGAATGAGGTTTGTGCAGAATCTTACTTCACTCAGTATGCTTATATATTTCCTGAAGATTGTGTTATTTTCATGAATTTAGCAACAGGAACAAATTCATTTAAAATATCTTGGAATTTGTCAGTTAGTAACTAATACAGTAGTTGCCCAACGCTTATCTACAAGGGCTGTGCTTCAAGACTCAGTGCCTAGCGAGGTGTGGTGGCAATATTCCTTTAATCACAACACTTGGGAGGTAGAGGTGTGTGGATCCCTGTGAGCTCCAAGCCAATCTGGTCGACATAGTGAGCTCCAGGACAGCCGGAGATTGCAAGACCCTGTCCCAAAAAACAAAACAAAAAGGCTCAGCCCTAAGCCACCATAGTTAGTATTAAACCCTACACACATATCCACATGCGCACGCATACACACACAGAGAGACACAGTTTTCCCTGTACTTTCTTCTTTCCTTTTATATTGCAGTAATAAAACACCACAACCAAGGTAACTTATGAAAGATGGCATTTAACTGAGCTTACGTTTTCATGATGCCAGCGCACACTGGCAAGGCTCTAGACTTGAAACCTCAAAGTCCACCCCCCAGTGACATACCTCCTCCAACAAGACTATACTTCCTAATTCCTCCTAAACAATTCCACCAACTAGAGACCAAGTATTCAGACATCTAAGCCTATGGGGGCCATGTTCATTCAAACCACCACACCTGTGTGCCACTGAAAAGTTTATGTTTTAGACACAAGATAAGATAAATAACTAAAAACAGAGTTATAGTGTAATGAAAGTTATAGGAATGAGCTCTCTCATGTCCTGTTGTACTGTGTTCACTATCTTATGAGATACAAGGCCTACCTGATGAAGTGTGGTGACATTGTGATATGGTCCTAGGCTGCCATGTGAAGATTACTTACAAGCAGACACTGGGATAAACACAGTAGTGGATCTGACACCTGAGCAGGACTAAGAGAGCTGAAGATGGGTAGAATCAATAATGTGAGCGCACGGGATAAAGAGATGAGTGCCCTTGGTGGGATGGGGTGGGACAATAGATTTCATAACAGTAGTCAGAATTGTGTACAACTTAAAACTTACTATCTCTAGAACATTCCATTTATTATTTTTTTGACTGTAGTAGGGTAACAGAAACTTCAGAAAGCAAAGTCACAGACATAGAGAGGGGACCACTGTATGTCTAAAATGGTTACACATAATACATTTCCTAATTTATGGACCCTTGTAACATGATTATACTTTATTAGCAGCTCTCACTCCTCATTTAACAGTCTGTGCCACAGTAAACTTCTGACCATCTCCATTACTAATTTGTGAATCTCTAGCTTGCCCTCCTAACATAGCTGGACACACTGTTGTTGGAACGTCTGCTCTTCTTGACATATAACTGTTCGTGCTCTGATTTTCCCAGTACCGTTGTGATGACTTGTGTTCATTTTTTATCTGGCGTGCAGGATGTGATCTGGTAGCATCATGCTGTCACTATGTACATCTACTTGTTACATGATCTGATCTCAAGTAGTGTCCTAATTTGCTTTCTATTGCCATGATAAACACCATGACCAAAAGTGACTTGTAAAGGAAAGGGTTCGTTTGAGTTTATTGTTTACAGTCCATTATAAAGAGAAGTCAGGGTAAGAACTCATGACAGGAACCTAGAGGTAGGAACTGACACAGAGTCCGTGGGGGAACGCTGCTAATTGGCTTGCTCCCCTTACTTGCTCGGCCTGCTTTCTTATAGAGCTCAGGACTACCTGCTACGGGGTGGCACCACCCACAGTGGGCTGGGCCTCCTCACATTAGCCATTCATCAAGAAATGCCACAGGTCAATCTGATGGAAGCCTTTTCTCAGCTGAGGTTGCCTCTTCCCAGATGACCCTCCTTGTGTCAAGTCAATAAAAAACTAGGTGGTGTCACTGCACAGACAAGTCACTTGGTTGGTCTTACACCGCAGGTTGTCTCTAGGGCAGCAGCTCCATCTCATTTCAGTTACTTTATCTTCACCTGGGCTGTGTGGAATCTGCCCTGTGCACTTGAAGATTGGAGACCAGCGGAGTTTATTTGGAGACTCCCTCTCCTAAACTATCCCCAGGTTTAACCCCTCACTTCCCTGTAGCTTGAAGTTTTCCTGTGTCCTGCCAGTACTGCAGCTGCTCAGACCCAAGTAAACACACAGAGGCTTATATCAATTATGAATTGCATGGCCATGGCCTATGGCTCAATTTTCTTGCTAGCTAGCTCTTATAACTAAATTCAGCCCATTTCTATTAATCTATATGTCGCCACGTGTTCTGTGGCTTTACCTGTGTGCCATTACATGCTGCTCCCTGGACGGCGGGATGACTTCAATCATCTAAGTGTCACTCCATCCCAAGAGTTATTTTTTTTCTCTAGACTCCCTCACTTTTGATCAGTTTGCAATATTGATAAGATCTGGTTTGTTCTGTTGTGGGGCTTGTTTGATAATGGTCAAAGTGTATTCTTCTTGGTTAAATATAGTCTATCTGATAGGCAGTAATTTGGGTATTTAAGTGTATTTTTAAGTAATAATAATATGAAGACTTTAAAACATAGGAAAAACATGTTATTTTGAAATAATGTATCTTAACTTTTTATTTTGAAATAATGTATTGTACTTTTGTCTTAGGAAAAAATCTAATGATGCTGATAACTGTCAAAGAGAACTTAGGAAACTGAAGTTTGAGTCTGTTATTTCTGAGTCAAGGTATATACTGCAAAATTTTCATAAACATTTTAATAACTGAATTTAAACCATCTTTCTAAAATCATCTTATTGAGATTGTACACACCTGTTGTTTTCTTGCTTATGTATGTAATACCTAATTGGACCTCCTGACAGCTCTGTCTCTCCGCGTTGTCTATGATTCCTGGGTCTGCCCACACTGGTGTCACTACTTTTTCCTTTGCTGTGACAAAAACAACTTAAGGGACAAAGAGTCTGTTTTGGTTCACAGTTTAGGAAGGAACAACGTCAGTCCACATGGCAGTGGGAACATGAGGTGGATGTCGTCAGGAAACAGAGGTAAATGCAGCCTTCAGCTTACTTTCTCATCTTCTTTCAGTCCAAACCCCAGCCTATGAGATAGTGTCACCCACATTCAGGGTAGTTCTTCCTCTGTTAGACCTTTCTCAGAACAGCCTTATAGACACCACTAAAGAAGGATTTCTGTGATGATCCTAAGTCCTGCCAAGTTGACAGGGAGACGAACAGTCCCAGCCCCACTCCTTGTCAACTTGACTTCCAAACATTACAACATTTCACCTGGCCCCTGAAGTCTCATTTTCATCTCAGGGTGCAGACCCGCCTTTAAAAAATCCCAACATGGCTCCAAAATCCAAAGTCTCTTCTGAGACCTAAGGCAGTCTCTTTAAGTGAGCTACTATAAAATAAGAAAGCACCAAGTTACACACTTCTAATATATAACACCACAGAGTAAGCATTCCCATCCCAAGAGGAGGAATGGCATTGTAGCAAGGTAAGATCTGCCCAAAGCAAGTCAAACCCATCAGCACAAACACCAAATGCTGCAGTTCCATGTCACACATCTGGGGCTTGTGACATAATTATCTGGGCTCCGATGGCCTTCCACATCACCTGTCCCCCCAAGCATGCCTCCTGCAGTGCATGCAGCCTTTCTCTTGGGCTTTCTCCTTGCCATGCCTGTAGCTTTCCTCATCAGACACCCCATGATCCTGGCCTCTACGATACCCTGTGCTCTCCACTGCAGTTTAGGATTTACCTTCACAACTCTACCCGTAGCCTCTCAGCAGCTCTCTGGACTACTTGGGGAAAGCCTCCATGACTCCCTGGGAACCCTGTGTTTTACATGCCTAGAAAACCAGCACCAGGTAGATGGCACTGCCTAGTTCTGCTACCAACCTCTTTTGAAGGCGGGGGTGGGGGGTGGGAGAGGGGGTGTGCGCCTTTCTCATTTTCCCACTGGTACAGTTTGCGGCTCCTTTGAACCGTCTGAATCTCTATAATGGTTACAACTGTTTTGCCTGCACTTCCTTGTCAGCAACTTCTAACTGACATGTTCTTCCCCAAACTGCGTGTTTTCATGTCATTCTGCCCACGTGTCACTGCCTGTCATTGGAGACCTGACCTGAATGAGAACAGTGAGAGAGATCACGACACAGCCTGAAGGTTATCCCAGCCTCACGTGTTCTCCACCAAACAAACTAATCTTTTGGTTTTGAATTCAGTCTCACCCAAGTTCCCAGGACACAAGGGGAAGCCGTGTTCTCTTCCAGAAAATGACATGAATGGCCTCTAGCTCTAAGCTCCCAAGAGATTCCTTTGTGATGCATCTGCGATCACTCGATGCGGGATTCCACTGCCTGCATTTCTTTCTCTGTCATTCTGCTCTTCCACTTTTCTACTTGAATGTCCCTTACACTCTGCTTACAGCATTCACAGGCTTTTCTTGCCCTAACTTCCAAACTCTTCCACATTCTTCCCACAAACCAGTTCCCAAGGCCTAAGAACCACATGGTCTATTATCTCACTCCTTGGCACCAATTTTCTGTTACTTTTCTCATTGTTGTGAACACAGTACCTAAAAAAAGTCAACCTAAGGATGTGGGGATTTGCTTTGGCTCACTTTTGAGATGAATACAGCCCATTATGGCAGGGAAGGCAAGGTACAGAATCATGAGGCAACTAGTTATATCATCCAGTCAGGAAGTAAAGAGCGGTGAATTACCAGAACCCTGATTCCTCTTTCTTTTTATTCTGTCTGGACCCCAGGCCATGGAAAGGTTTTGCCTGCATTCAAAGAGAGTCTTCCCTCCTTGCTAAACCTTTCCAAAAACGCCTTTGTAGACAGACTCAGAATCTGTGGTGGTTCTCAATGCAGCCAGGTTGACAATGAATTAGTCACCATAGTGGGAAAAATCTAACGTAGACCTATCCATGTTCTTAACATCTTTGTTTTTAAGTTGTAATTATGATGAAAGTTCTCCAAAATGTGAAATCATAGCCTAACTATAAAATATTTGTATCTAATGTATGCCTGTGATACTTTGTTTCCTGTTCCTTTTAGGCACAATAGGCTACTTAAAGAAAAAGACGACTCTTTAATGACATGTCAACAACTATATAAAACTTTACAGGAAGAGCTGACCACAAAAGAAAGGCAAGAAGAAGATATAAAAAGAAGAATCAACCTTGCAGAAAATGAACGAGAGATGACCAAAACTCTCTTGCATCAGACACAGGAAGAAATTTTAACACTGAAAAATGAAAGGTACAGTCAAGAATAATTCCTTAAAACTATTTTATCCTTAAATAAGTATCCAATATATATTTGAAACATCAGTGTGGATATTATCATAACATTAAATTCAGGACTAAAGACACATTTTACATATAAGTTCATCGAAAGTCCATTCCCTCACTTTGAAGTGATTAAGCTGGATCTCGGCTTGCCCACATTGCTGTGCAAAGGCTCCCGGTTTGTCGAAGCAGAGATGGCGTCCAGGTTGCTTTACTGTCAAAATTTTACTCGATATTTGAGCATCTGTAAACATTGGTAACCTAACCCAAAAACTGGTGAATCCTATTTTTAACATAAAAATGTTGGTTTGCTTTTTACCACGTTTCCTTTCGTTGGCTCCTCTTCTGTCTGGTCTTTAACTGTCTGAGGCTCTTCTCCAGGTGGCATCAACGGAACTGAAAGCGTTCTGGCCCAGGCTCCCAAGGTACTGTCCTTCTGATCAGTTATCTTTACATGAGCCTTTTCTAGAGTTACATCTCAACTCTGCTTTCTTTCATGTTTTAATTTCCTAGAGTGACTTCGCTCGTTCTTTCTGAACCCTTTTGTTTTAATTGTATATCTAACAGATAGCATAAAACTTGATTTTTTCCTCGTTGTTGACTTTTAAATTGGGGCATAGAGATTATTCCTTTTACATGTATTGATCTAATTATTACATTCTAGAATAATACAAGCCTTATAAAGACAGAAATTTTTACTTTTTATTATCATCTGCACAAAGGAAGCTGATGATTAACTAGCTACTGATTATTACATAATTTAAAATAAATTTTATTTATTGCTTTTGGTGTGTGTGCACATGCATGTGTGTGTGTGTGTGTGTGTGTGTGTGTGTGTGTGTGTGTGTGTTTGTTGGCACGCGTGCCACAGAATACATTTGGAGGTCAGAGGACACCTCTGTGGACTTGGTTCTCTCCTTCCACCTTTACGCAGGTGCCAGGCTTGAATCCAGACTCCAGGCCTTTAGCAGTCATCGTGCTGGCCCTCTCCTTTCATTTTAACCTCATTAAAAGATTTTGTTCATGTTGAGGGTTATTTATACATTTGATGATTGTTTTTAGTTCTCCATAATTACAGTTGTTTTCTGAGAATAAATCTGGGGTAGGGCTGCAGCAGTAGATAGCAGGCATGTTTAATTCCGTAACTGGGTTTGTTGCGCAGAACTCTTTCTCCCAGCACAGTGGTGGTGGACTATGGGACAGATCTTCCCAGTTCCCTAAGAAACAAGGCTCGTCTCTGATGCTGCATGGGTTGATGTTCTTTCTACTTCTCTTTGACTAAATGCCAACTGCAGAGCTAATGTCACTCACATTCCTTCTTCACCTTGAGATACCAGTAACCTGATTCTTGCAACGATGTTGTCTTTGTACCTACCTGACTCTTCATCAACCCTTTTTCTTCTTCATTTCGTGATTATATATATTCAATATTATATATATTTTCTTCTTCATTTCATGATTGGATAGCATATTACAAGCTGCAACCTTATAAGCAAGAAATGTAAACAAACCAAGCTTATTGGAGGAGTAACTACTGGGAAACTGAGCATGTGTAGGCGTAAAGGAAACTTCTGTATGGACACAGAAACTTCAAAATCACTATAATTTAGACAAACATTGTAGTGTATATTAGAAATATATACTGATGGCCCTGGGTATACCAATAACTTCAGAAATGTCCTCCCTGTCTTTATAGTATGAGTTAATAACCAATGGCCATAGTGATTGCCTATCATCTGAAAGCAGTCATGTATTCTATAGAGAATGCACAGAATTACAGTCCTCAAAAAGATACAGTGAAATAAATAAAACCTTCGGAAGTCTTTGATTTTGAACCTTGGTCATCTGAAGAATTCTTACATTATATAGGATTCCTTGTTTTCAGTGTTGCTGGGTTAATGAGGCTTATCTATGTATGGGCCAATGCTGTCTGCCACGATGGTTGAGCTCCTTCTACCTTTTAAATCAGTGGTTCTCAACCTCCCTAATGCTAAAAACTTTTAATACAGTTCCTCATGTTGTGATGATCCCCAACCATAAAATGATTTTGTTCCTACTTCATAACTGTAATTTTACTACTTTTATGAATCCTAGTGTAAATATCTGATATGCAGGATATCTGATATGTGGCCCCCAAAGGGGTCATGACCCACAGGTTGAGAACTGCTGTTTTAAATGTTTCTGGAATTCTTCTCTGAGGATTGGTCTAAGTATACATGATTTACATTATCACCAGTGTGATGAACATTCACCCTTTAGGAACAAATTCAAAAACGCTTAAAAGCAACGGAAAGTAAATAGACATATTTAATGTAGGTACACTGAAAAGACTCATAGCTGGCCATGGTGGTACACACCTGTAATCCCAGCATGGAAGATGCTGAGGCAGGAGGATCACTGCAAGTTTGAGGCCAGTCCAGGCCAGTCAGGGACACATAGTTTGACCCTACCTTAAACAACAACAGCAAGGAATCCCAGTAGTGAAGCAAGGGCTCTGTATTTTGTGGGCTTTTGAGTTGGACAAACAGATTTACATCCCAGCTTAGCCATTGTCAAGCTTGGGCAACCCAACCATGTTAACCCTTTTCCTTATGTGCAAACTGGGCATACTAATACCAGCTATCCTTTTGTGGATTCTAAAGCATCTAGCACTTGCCTTGTACATTACAGACACTCTGAAGTACTATTTCTTCTGTTTCATCTTTTTTTTTTTTTTTAAAGACTACTGCATGCTGTGGGATGTCATTCTGTATGCTGTGAATATGTGTTACTCTGATTGGTTGATAAATAAAATGCTGATTGGCCAGTAGCAAGGCAGGAAGTGTAGGCAGAATAAGCAGAGAGGAGAATTCTGGAAAGAGGAAGGCTGAGTCAGGAGTCTCCAGCCAGACACAGAGGAAGCAAGATGACAAGGCAGAACTGAGAAAAGGTACCAAGCCACATGGCTAAACATAGATAAGAATTATGAGTTAATTTAAGTGTAAAACCTAGTTAGTAATAAGCCTGAGCTAATGGCCAAGGAGTTATAATTAATATAAGCTTCTGTGTGTTTACCTGGGGAGCGTGAGTGGGAAAGATTTGTCCCGACCACCAGCAGGCCGGGACACAGGAAAACTTCTACTACAACTGCCTCCTAAAGCATCATTTTATACCCTACTGTTACCATGTAGCAAACATTTGGATTCAGTATCACCTGCTTTATTCATAAGATGTAATAATTAATCCTTGGGATGATTCCACTTTGATGTCATTATTAGAGCAGAGCATTACCAAAAGAAGTGCTCAATACTATCTTCAAAAATAAAGCAAAATTTTCTCCCCAGACTCACCATTTTCTCTGGTTTCCTATCCATCACAGCTTTGAGAACAACTCACTTGCCCAACTTCTTATGCTATCACACACTTGCTGTTTTTAATGGAGGCAGGAGCTGTGGCAAAATCAAAATTATCTCTTTGATTGACAATGTGAAGACGTCTCTAAAAGAACAACTTGTGAAACAGGGCTTTAAGCTGTTGTTTTGGCATTCTGATTTGACGTTTGTTTGCAGTTACATTTTTAACTATAATTAAGGGAATCTAAAATTTTGCATTTATATAAAAATTAGAGTCTCATTTTCTTTGGGGGGGTCTAAGAATTTAAAAGTTAGCTTTTAAAATAAATACCCTTAATTGCAAGTACATCTTAATTTGCCTATTGTGTCAACACTGAAGATGTTAATTGAAAAGAATCTGGTGAGACTGAAGGGTAGAGGGTTGGAGATAGCTAGCCACAGCTCTCCCTGAGAAGCCTGCAGAAGGAAGGCAGCACGACACAGCATGGAGAGCCCTGCATTGGCACAAGTGTGGCCCTTGTGAATCATATCACCTCAGTCGTTGGCTCTCTGGTCCTCATTTCTTCTAACAATGAAACCGTTGTATGGGCATATTTCTAAGAAATTATAGGAACTGTTGCATCCCCAGCGACAAGAGCAGGCACTCGGGATGTCTCTGCTAGCTGGATGAGGTTGTGTTTCATCCTCCTCAAACCACTGATTACAGGATTTGAAATTGGCAAGTTCCTCCCAAATTTTCTAGGGCTTCTGGCTTGCTGAAAATAAGAGCTTGGAGTAAAATGGCTGTGCAAGATCCTGATGGAAATCTCCTTTATTTGATTCTTCATAAAACTCAAATTTAGGGCTCAAGTCTATGGCATTTCCTATAATCCTAAAACATCAATGTCTCTCAAACCTTCTGAAGAAGTCCAGTATCTACATGGATGCAGCCTTAGCTTTTTGAGACATGGCTAAAGAATTATAATTAATGTTTTTATATTTCCTAATTCCTCTAGGTTTCTAACGAATTGTAGTCAATTTGGTCCATTTAGGGTATTTCTATACAAGATTGCTTTCTCTTATCACTGTGTTATAATCTCAGTGTGAAAGCCCTTCCATGGGCATTCTACCTAAGTGTGATTTTCATTTAGGGAATCAGGATTAATCATCACTGCATACATTATTCATTGCAAATTCTGTTCTAATCAAGGATAGTGAGTGCTTAGAACATGGTGCATAAGCGTTCTCTCTGCTTTGCCCCATTAAAGACTTCTTAGAGCCAGGACAGGGGCTCAGCAAGAAATCAGAGAGGTAGAAAGGTCCTTATTCTGGCAACTACAGGTTCAAACAAAATTTCCCTCCCAGTTGTAAATTCATAGGATAACAGTTTACTTAAAGCTCCATGTACTTTGTGGGAGTGTCCTAACAGATTTCACAATTCTTTGTAAAGTTAGTGAATAATGATCACTTTCTTAACCTCTTTGAACCTGGTCCTACTCTATTTCAGCTGCTGTAGTCTACTAGACCTGAAGGTTTTGTTCTAAAGACTAGTGCTTTGTGCATAAGGAGACTGAATAGGGAATGTATTCTATATTTCATGCTATCAAAATTGCGACTGTCCTGAGGGAGACTGGAATTCAGACATCTCAGCTGTTTAGCACTGTATAAACTGACAACATGACTGCTCCATGATATGGGTAAAGATTTTATTGTAGATTGAGAGAGAGAGAGAGAGAGAGAGAGAGAGAGAGAGAGAGAGAGAGAGAGAGAGAAGCCAGAGGCATCTGGAAAAGTCCAGAACAGAGAGAGAATGAAGTAGACTGAACATGGCCAGAAGACTGGACCTGGCCAGGAGAGAAGCAGGAGGAGAGGAGAGGAGAGGAGAGGAGGGGAGGGGAGGGGAGGGGAGGGGAGGAGAGGAGAGGACAGGAGAGGAGAGGGGGGAGGGAGAGAGAGAGAGAGAGAGAGAGAGAGAGAGAGAGAGAGAGAGAGAGAGAGAAGAGAGGAAATGAGATCTGCTGGGATGGAAACCTAAGAGTGTGGGGACTGTGGGGGGATGGGTGAGAAGAAGTATGGACTTTGAAATATATAATGAGTACTTGTGATACTGAGGGAGCCTGGAGACCAGCAAGTGGTTTGGTATGCTGATAAGCACTGCATATAGCCATTTGTTCTATCTGCCCTTTGGAATTTGGAAGAATGGCGTTTCCTTTGGACTTGACAAGTACCAGCTGCTTTATAGCAGAGGTATATATCTAGTGTTACTCATGGACACCATCTAGAAATGCTCATTGGAATTTCTTCACTAACCAGACCTGTTCAAAGAAAAAACTTGGTTTAAGAAATAAAGTGAGGGGCTGGAGAGGTGACTCAGCAGTTAAGAGCACTTCTGCCCTTTCAGAAGACCAGAATTCAGTTCCCAGGTTTTTTTTGTTTTGTTTTGTTTTGCCTCTGCAGACACTTACACTCAAGTATAAAAACCCGCACACAGAGACACACGCACACATAAATAAAAGTAAAATGAATATTTTAAAAAGTGAATCCAGAACAAGAAAAGAGAAGAAAGAAATTGCACCAGAACTCTGCTGTCTGGCCATTTCTAATGAACATGGACAACCTTGTCTATTCTGTGATCCTGACCTTTTTGATAATCAGTGACGTTTTAATTGAAGTGCTCCTTTATTTCTGTTGATAGCTGCTCATTTCTTGATCAAATTTACTATGATATAATTCTAGGGTTGCACCTAGTTGAATAATATTACTTAAAATTAGACAAGTATATTTGTGTACTCTTGAGTTGATAACAAATAACCATATATTTAGTGGTGAAGGAAACATGTTATCTTATAGTTCTATCTTATCAGAAATGCAAATGATGTTACCACAATGAAAAACACGTTCATCAGAGGGCTAGGAAGAGACTGACAAGACATAGCCTGGGGCAATACATTTATGAAAGATTTATCAAATATAAAATTTGCTTCCAGAATACAAAAATAACATTAGAAACTCAGTTATGAACATAAACCATCTACTAAAAAGTGAGCAAAAGATTTGTGCAGGCACTAAACAAGGCTAGTCAGCATACAAAGAAATATGACATTCCATGTCTATATATTTACCCAAGAGAAAGGAAAGTAAATGCCCACACAAACATGCAAAGGTACAGTGGCTTCATTTGTAATAGTCAAAGCCTGTAGAGCAATCTAAATATCCATCAGCAGATGAATAGAGAACAAATCACGGTTGCATTTGTGCAATGGGATACATCTCAGCATAAAAGCAAGTGGACCAGTGGCGCACAATACAGCATAGATGAATTTAGAAAGACTTACGCTGAATAAAAGGTGCTAGGACAAAAAAGAACCCAGTCTGTGGTTCCATACATATAGAAAGCATAGATAGATTCTGAAAATGCAAAATAACCAGCAACTAAACCGTAGATTCATTGGAGAGAATACAAGAAAGAGTGGAGGATTACAAGGGAGTAGGGATGGGGAAATGGTTCAGCAATTAAGAGTCTTCACTGCTCTTGAGGAGCACCCAGGTTCAGTTCCCAGAATCCACATGGTAATTCACAACCATCTAAAACTCCATTCCCAGGGGATCTGATATCCTCTCCTGGCCTCCATAGACACTAGGCATGCACATGGTGCACGGGCATGCATGTAGACAAACACTCATACACATGAAAATAAAATAAATCAAAGAAAAAAAGAGAAAGAAATTACAAAGGTATACAACCTTCCCCAACATCTTTGGATTCAAGTAAATTTTTAAAAGGTTTTTAAAAGCAGAGCCCTTCCCCCAACAACAAAGTATTTAATGCCCTTTCTAACATGACTGAGCTGAATAATAAAAAAGAAGCATATCCCATTCAGAGGGGTGCTGTAGGATGGTCTCTCTGCATGCTGGGAATATGTGTTGCTACCACTGGTTAATAAAGAAGCTGCTCTGGCCTATGGCAAGACAGGTTATAGCCAGGTGGGAAATCCAAGAAAGAGAGAGGGAGAAGGAGGGCGACTGGATAGTGTCTGCCCTGACTCTGCCCTTCTTCTTCCTGTCTCTTTGAATTTTCCACCTGGCTCTTATCCTGCCTTGCCATAGGCCAAAACAGTTTGTTTATTAACCAATAGTAGCAACACAAATTCACAGTGTACAGAAAGACCATCCCACAGCACTCCCCCTCTTCTGTCTAATCAAAAAGGAAAGTTTTAACTTTAACATAGTAAAATTACATACAACAAAATGGTTATCAAGTAAGAGTTTCAGTTACAATATCTAATCTTTGTATTTGGCAAATTAAAGAAAATATTCTATCATCCTACCTTTGTGAGTATAAAGTTTTATATCTAATTTACCTTTTATCATAACTAAGGAAAACTATAATTATAAATATCTAGTCTTCAACTCCATCTAAAACACCAAAAGGATATAATATTACCTGAGTAAACAGGAAGTGCATTGCAAGCAACTTCCATAATTCTAGAAATGATAGAGACATCTGGCTACCTGGACAGTCACCCAAAGTTCTTTTGTAACATTCTGACATCATCTTCAGCCTATAGGCCTACCTAGAGTCTGTGGAATATTTTTCAGTGAAGCAGGAAATTTGAAGAACTGTCCTGCCTATTTTGGCAAAGTTCATCAGTCGCTTTCCTCTGTGTCCTTCAGAATGTCTGGCAGTTTCTTCTGTGAAGCAGGAACCTGAAGGACCATCTCACCTTGTTTTGGCAAATTCAGTGGTCATTTTCCTATGGGTCCTGTATGCCCACTTTATACAACATACTGTCAATCAATCTAGGCAAGAGCAGTTTCTTGCCCAAATGGCTAGCCTTTGCCATATTGAAAGCAAACTCCATAACAAGTTTCTTTGATGCACATCATCCTCTTTGAAGTAATTGATGCAGCCATGAGCAGATGTGTCTCATTGTCCAGAAAAGTCTTAAGTTCTTAAAATATTTTAAATGCCATATTCTGTAGGTCTTTAAAGTGTTTGAAGATTACTTATCTATCTGAAATATAACTCTGTATACCTAGAAAACCTAACTAATATGACTATAAGTTTGACTATTGTAGATGACTAATTATTAACCTGTATTTCTTAATTACATATTAAAATTTTAAATGAGTTGCATAAACATAATACCTTAAACAAGAGTAGAAATATACATACAGTATAACAAAATTGACCTTAAATTTGTATCAATAAACCAAATCCATATCAATGTAAAGTATTTTGAGATTAACAGATTTTTTTGGATCAAAGTGGATTCAATAATCTATCTTTTTTTTAATCATTTCTATGTCATATCCCCCTTTTTTCTTTAGAAAGAGATTACATTTATAATCAACCCCCTTTAAATAAAACAAACATTCATAAACAATATTTTGGGAATTGGGGCATGGCTTTATATACTGCTTCCTCCTGGTTGGGGGTGCTGGCAATCAATCTTATCAGGATCCTGAGAAAATTTAGGATTATGGTCAAGTCCTGACTGGAGTAATTAATAAGGCTGCATCATCTCAGCCAGTTTCCTTGAAGCTGTTCTGGATGTTAGATCATCTGGAGACCTCCTGGGGGTCTTCTTTGATGGAACCATATTGACGTGGAAGGAATCCACCATTTCTCATCTTCTCTGGAAACAAAAGCAGAACCTCTTTTCCAAAACAACATATCCTTAGAACCAAATTTTGAAATCAAGTTACCTTTAAGATATATATGTTGATTTAGCTTAGCAGTCCCTAAAATCAAATGTCTCTCTGCAGTTAAAAAAAAAAAAATCCCAAAGACAACACAATAATATCCAGACTCTCTGTGTATTTTCCATCTTTATGTGGCTTTTTTTTTATTACTCTATTTCTTTTTTAGGACTTTCTCTGTCCTTTTCCTTTTTTCTCCCAAACCTACATATATTTTTAAATACATTATAACCCATTCAGAGGGTTTTTTCCCATCTATATCTGTTTCATTGTATATCTTTAATCCTTTTCTGACCAGGAGAGTTTTTAAACTGTTAAGCTGCATGGCTAGGACTGAAGCAGCTTTGGCTGCTGGCTCCACCCCGCTCAGCTTTTTAACATAGCACAGGTACCAATGAGTCACACTTACCTCCCCAATTCTGGGAAGCGGTATTAAATAGCACATTGCTGCATTTTTAAGCCCAGGGCTGTGCTGCCAAGCCCACAGGCAGTGGCTGGGAGAACCCTCTCTGTAGCATAGCTTGTGGGAGAAATTGTGGAAATCTGCCATGCTGCTTAGCTCCTGGTGGCTGGTGGCCAGCTCCATTTCATAGGTAGCTGGCAGGAGACATGTCTCTGTGCTGCTGCTGGCATGAGACTGTGAGACTAGGAAGCCCAGTGTGGCTCCATTTCTGTGTATTTAGAATCTTTAAGCTTTCTCAGGTCTATGTGGATCAATGCTCCACTTTGGGCGCCAATTGTAGACTGAAGTTTCTCAGTCCCACTTGGTCCCACCTGGACAGCAGCTATTTTTATAAAATAATCACTCGGAGGCTTAATATTAATTATAAACTGTTTGGTCTATGGCTTAGGCTTATTGCTAGTTAGCTATTACATCTTAAATTAACCCATTTCTTTTAATCTATATATCACCACATGACCGTGGCATTACCAATCTACTGGCATCTTGCTCCTTGAGTGGCTGGATGGTGTCTGCCCTGACTCCACCCTTCTTATCCCTATCTTTCTCTTGGATTTACCACCTGGCTCATATCCTGCCTTACAATAGGCCAAAACAGCTTCTTTATTAGCCAATAGTAGCAACACAAATTCACAGCATACAGAAAGACCATCCCACAGCAGAGGGGAAAAGCAGAAGCTATGAACAAAAGGAGACCCAGAAAACCCTAGTGGGAGAAACCATCACAGCTGAACCAAGAAATGTTCCCCAGTTCAGAGATTTCAGAGTTTGGAAGTGCTTTGCTGGGCCAGGTGACTTACAGTGTGCCTCCCACTGTAGTAGAGGGCTATGCTAGTCACACCCAGTTCTTACTAGAATTGGTCACTTGACATTGAAATCTGAAAAGAAGTTTTCAAATATCTGTTTTGATCATTTTTTCTTTTCATCTGCTGCAAAAATACCTCCTAAGGCAGGATCCTGAAACAATGCCTGTGGAGGTGAACAACAGATGGTACATGCTGTGAGCAAAAAATAAACATTTGTATTGTATGGCACTGAAGTTTCAGGTGTAAAGCTTGAGATATTATTACAATAAAACAGGGCAGCCAGGTGGAAAGTTGGATACATGAGTCATGTTCAAATTTATCTTAGCTGCAGATAAAATTTAGGAGTTGTCAGCATCTAAATCAAATTAGAAGATGAGTCTGCAGCAATGTCCAGGAGGAACACTACAACCCATGTGGTTACTGTCGTCCCACTTTGCCACCCTGAACCTGCTCACTTTGCTTTCCTTCCTCTGCTCCAACCTAAAGGCAACTATGCAAGCAATCAGAGCCAGCTGTGTCTGCCTCACACCCAGTGACTGTGGACTTTAAACAGCACTGCTGCAGTGACTAATCTGCCTGTCTCTGGGAACAGATGGCGCTCTGTGTACAGACAGAACAGTGATGGCCTCTACTCAGGAGACCTACTACGCACATGCCCATTCAAATACCTTGGTCTTGACCTGGAAGACTCTTTATCCTACCAAAGCATTCTCCTTTGTGCTCTGGATTTATCAGTGATTATTTTTATAAGTACTTAATAGATATATAGAAGGCTAATGTAAGTTCTAAGAAGTCCAACCCAATGGACATCATTTCCAACCACTCAGTTCAGGACAAAGAACCTTCTGGTCAGTTTTGAAGTCCCTTTGTGCTTCCCTCTGTCCCAGCTGGTCTTTTCTTCTGTGGTAGTAATCTTCAACCTGAGATTTTGCTTCTCAGCAAACCAGGATAAAAGGAACTCCCTCAGATTGATAAAGAACATCTTCAAACCTAGAAACATCTGTTGTGCCCCTGCGTCTCTGTAATTTTTACCTATTATGTTTCTAGTCCTAAAAATGTTAGATTTTATATGTGATTTGTCTTCATAGAACTAGATTCTTAGGGCTGGGGATACAGCTCAGGGGACAGCACTTGCTCGGCACATGTGGAATCCTAAGTTTGATGCCCAGCACATGCCCCAACCTCATACTGTATGATTGTTCTAGGATTTGTTCTTTGTGCTCATTGTTGAGTTCCAGTTTATGCATAGTGGGTAAAGAACCACCCATTTCCCCATCTGTATTATAGCCTGAGGTGCACCCTAATTTATCCAGTCTGCTTTGGCTTTCTCTCATGAGTTTTGATATGAAAAAATCTCATTGTTTAAGTTCTAAGTGTGTTATAGAATATTATTTTAAGGTGTGTTACTTTTCTTTATTTTGCATTTGTTTAACTCTGTGAAGCTGTGTTACTATGCTTGTCTAAAACACCTGATGGCCTAATAAAGAGCTGAACGGCCAATAGCAAGGCAGGAGAAAGGATAGGAAGGGTTGGCAGGCAGACAGAATAAAATAGGAGAAATCTGAGAGAAGGAGAAAGGAGATCTAGGAGTCAGAGAAGGAGGAGGGTGCAAGGGGCCGGCCATCCAGCTACACAGCCAGACACCGAGTAAGGAGAGAAAAGTTATACAGGAATAGAGAGAGATACAAGCCCCAAGGCCAAAGATAGACAGGATAATTTTAGAAAAGCTGACTAGCAACAAGCCAAGCTAAGGCCAGGCATTTATAAGTAATAAAAAGCCACTGTGTGATTTATTTGGGAGCTGGATGGTGGGCCTTCTAAAAGAGCAAAAAACGAACAACAACATAAGTGTATTTAAGTAGTAATTATGATTTTTAGTTTGACCTATAGGTTATTCAGAAATATTTAAAATTTCAAGTACATGGAGGTATTTTATTTATACTTTGTAACTGATACTTGCTTTTATAGAATATAAACTATCTTATAAGGAATATAATTCAAGGTATATACTTTTTAAAATTAGTTGCCACATTAATAACACAAGATAAATAGATGAAATCAAATTTAATAATATATTTTACATAACCCAATATATCTATAACACATCATCATTTAAATGTGTAATCTTTTGCAGACAATGAACACAAGTTATAAAAGAGGACATAAAACTGATTTTTCCAGTTATTACTATGTCACAGATTCTTAATTTTTGGAGGTAGATAAGTACATGAAAATACCATCAATAGTGAAGGTACAAACACCAGTGTGATGCTCCACAGCTTCTGTCCTCAATAGTGACTCCAACAGTCGAGATGTTCATTGAGTTCTTTGGCTGGGTCTGGTTAATTTTAGTATGTGATTTTTTTATTCGCTATGTTTTTATAATGCTTAAAATAAAAATAAATGTCTAGACTTTGAAAGTTGTTGTAGGTAATTTAGATTATTGCTCTAAATGTTCAAATCTGACGTGTCCATCACACAGCACATCTAAGTTTGGACCAGCCACATCTTAGTGTCTAATAGCCTATGATATTAGACAGTGCAGGTTATAGTAAAACAGTTGCTTAAAAATTTTAAATTTGATGAAATCTACTTTCTGGCCTAGTATGTGGTCAATTTCATATGAACTAGAAAATAATGATGTGTTTTTCCACAACTTGCATACCAGGCACTGCATACTAGCCTCAAGTCAGCCTTGCATTTTGGTCAATTTCATATGAACTAGAAAATAATGATGTGTTTTTCCACAACTTGCATACCAGGCCCTGCATACTAGCCTCAAGTCAGTCAGTCATTTGCAGTCAGTCTTCTCTCTTCACCATGTTATCTTTCTATGTGATCCTCCCATGCTTTATTACAGCTCCTGGATGGTCACGCATGTAGTCTGCAATTGCACAGTATGTGTTCCCATGGCCATCTGTAGGGGTCCTGGGATGAATTATGGATAACTGAGGGAGCTGTGTTGACTTTGACCACAGTGGTGTGGACTTGACACAGCTCTGTCGGTTTCTTTATTTTGAAGCTATTTTAAGTTGATACATCTTAAGGTTTTAGATACTCATAGTAAAATTAGCCCACTATCTTTTCAGCCCCCAAATAATAGCTTTAGTTCCAAAAGTCTATTTGCTAGTAATACTGTGTTCACATTCTTACCTTTAATGTATAGCTGTTAAGTGTTTTCCACACATTTCGTCTCCATCTTTACCTGCCCTTGTTTTAGGGCATTTTGTATGAAGAGCGCAGAACTACCGTTGCTTGTTTAGTTTAGTTTGTTTTTATCAATTTCTGTCTCCATTTACCATTATTGTTATTGTTATTTTAATCATTGCATTCACCCTCTTTTTTTTTCTCATTATAGGCCTTTGGAGGAGAAGATTGTTGTTTTGTGTATTTTCTTGGTATACATTTTTTTCACTAGCAGTATATTTCATTTTTATCATTTTAGTTGTTACTATTGAAATTCTATCATGCATATTTAATGAGGTCTAAAGTTAATATCCTGAATTCATTTCCAACAATGCAAAGAGCAAAGCACACTTGAGCTCTGATGTCCTCTTGACACAGCCTATATTTTCCCAGTTTGATGGAGGTTTTTGTTAGCCCCTTAATTGCACATAATCAGTGATACTTTATACAGACAGTATTAACTTATACATACCACATGCCGGCCTATTACATAACTTTCAGGGCACAGTACAAAATAAAAATGTAGGACCTTTTATTCATAAACTGGAAGGTTTGTCCTGTGACAGCCTGCCCCTCAACCTGGTACAGAGGGTTGTTTTATTTGCTATCACGCTCCCTCAGACCTGGCACTGTCACAGAATGGACTCTGACCCCCGTGGTAGTCAAGTCCAGGCCCTGCTCCCCCTGAAGCAGAGGGCCACCGCAGTGGGGGGAGGCGAGACAGCTGAGAGCTGGCAAGGCTGTGAAGGGTTGGAGTTGAAGTGACCCTAGTGCATGCTTAGCTGGTCTCATTTCTCTTTAAAAACACCAATTAAAGATTTAAGTTCTTACAGATTTCAGAATAGTGACTTAAGGGCATAAAACAATGAGGCTTTGGGCATTAGAAAGAACAGGAGGAATACCGTGTGGTACTGAGGAAATAGTCTATGGAGAACTTGCTGCTGAAGGCTGTACCTTTAAATTTTTAATGAAAGTATAATTACATCATTCCCCTCTCCTCCTTCCTATCCAGCATCTATCCCCCATCCCTCCCAAATTCCTGACTCTTCCTCTTTAACCATACTTATTACATATACATATGAACAAATAAATATATAAATACATCTTGCTGAAAGTCTGTCCAGAATTGCGTATATGCATGTTTCTAGAGCTGATCACTTGGTATTAGATAACAATTGAGGGGACTTATCCCTAGGGAAATCTAATTCTCCCTCTCTCAGCAGTTGTTGAGATTTATGGGTGTGGCTTCCCTGGGAGCTCTAGACGGCACAGTCTCACAGCAGACTTCATGGTCTCTTTCTGTTTTCTGAGGTGGGTGCAGGAGTTGTGCTGTAGATGTACCAGTTGTGGCCGGGCACCCCGCGGCCAGTTGTCTGCATTTTGACTAGTTGTGTTTTCTGTAATGGTCTCTTTCTGCTTCGTAAAGATCCTTTGATGAGGGGCGAGAGCTACAATTATCTGGGCATAAGGATAAATGTTTGAGTGAAGATAGGAATTATTCTGGTTTAGGAGAGTAGAGGTAGGGAGGAAAGAGGGATAAATAACAATTAGGATGTTTTCAAAAGATGTAGGGAATCATTATTTTATATTTACCTAAAGTCACATACAATACAGATATGCAAATACTTATATATGTAGTTTAAGTGACGTTATACCACTCAGGGTGATAATACTCCTCCCAAGAGCCATAGAGTGTCTAACCTAACACCCCCACCCCCCTGTACCAGGCATGAGAAACCTCCTTTCAAGATGTTGTTAGCCAGGGGAGTCCAAGAGAGCCCCCAAAACAATATAGGCCGTTGCTATTGTTCTTGGGTGCTCCCCCAGAAACTTGCTGTAGACACCATGCACGTTAGACATAGGCCCCGGGGGGATTGAGCTGGAACTGACCTGAAAGCTTCCTCCCTGAAGACGAGCTTTCACAACACTGGAAGGTGAAGAGCGGGCTGCTGAGGGAGGAAGGTGGTCATAGTCCCACCCAGCTGCGGCCCTCGTGAGCCACAACAAACACCAGCACGATAGTGATCCGTAAAGGTGCAGCAGTGATGCCTGTGTGTTGGCAGCAGCTAGCCACGTTCTGACTGAACTGAAGGCTGGCTTAACAGGAGGGAAATGATGCCTGGTACTGTTCCATGGCTCGTGAGACCATGATCTCAGAGGAGAAGCTATCGTACCTTTTAAACTGATTTTAGATGCGTGGCTAGGTTAAACATACCAATTTCCTCAAATATTGATCACATCCTTAGGAAAATATTTAGATCCTTTCTTCCAGCTCTTTGAATGTGGTACATAATTAACATCAGAACCCCAGACCCTCTTGCTCCTAACTGTAATCAGTCATCACCACTGACCCAGAGTTGCACCTCCCCTTCAACTCCCAACCTCTCCACCTTGGTAACCACTACTCTGTCCTCAAACTCTGTGAGATGAACATTTTGTAGTCCACTTTGAGTGAGATCATGCAGCTCTTGTCTTTCTGTGCCTGCCTTATTTCACTTAACACAGTGCTCTCCGGTTCTAACCACATTGTCATGAGTGGCTGGGGTTCACTCTTTGTCATTTCCACATAGTATCCCATTGTGTTTTGTTACCAAGCTTTCTGTCTTCATGTGATGGGTACTAGCTTCTTTCCATTTGGTGGCTCTTGCTGCAGTGCGCATGGGAGTGCAGATGTCTCTTTGACATACTGATCTCCCCTCCCTTGGATATCTATATATCGAGATATCGAGATATATATATATCCAGCAGTGAGATTGCAGAACCATATGGTGGTTCTGTTTTTAGTTTTTTTAAGGACCTTCCATCTTATTCTCTAAAATGGCTACACTAATTTACATTCCCAACAACAGTGAGAAAGGTCTCCCTTCTCTCCTTAACACCAGCATTTCTCATGTGTAATAGCCATTCTTACTGGGATACAGTGAGAGCTCACATACACTCTGATTTGCATTTCCTGGTAACTAGTGGGACTGAGCATCTTGCACACACCTGTTGAGGCACTTGCCTATCTTCTTCTCAGACACGTTTATGTTTTGTATCAGGTTGGTTTTGCTGTTATTTGAATTCCTTATATCTAGATAGTCACTCCTTATCAGATGTATGGTTTACCAGTATGGCCTCCCATGATGCATGTCGCTTCTTTACCCTGATGGCTGTTTCCTTTGCTCTACAGAAGTTTTGTGCTCTGTCATAACCCCATTTGTCAATTTTTACTTTTTTTTTTTTTTTTGCTGTGAATTTTAGGTCTTGTCCAAAGAAGACCTTGCCTGTTCATGTCCTAAAATGTTTCCTCTACATTTTCTTCTAGTTGTTTCATTTTTCCAGGTCTTAATATTTGAGCCTTTAACTCATATTTAGACTTTTGCAACTGGTCAGTTAAGGGATCTAATTTCATTCTGTCTACTCAGTTTCCCAACCATTATTTCAAGTGACTGTCTTTTATCCCCTGTGTGTTGCCAGTGTTTGTTAGAAGTCAGTCAGTTGGCTATAGTGTGGATCCACGGACACGTTCCTTGTTCTGTTCCAATGGTTCTTGTGTCTCTCTGTCAGCTTCATGCTGCTGGTTATTACAACTTTGCAGTTTATTTTGAAATTATTTAGCATAATTCCTTCTGCTTTTTTGTTGCTAAACATTGTTTTATCTATTAAATCTTATATATGTGCATGCATGTGTGCATGTGTGTGTATGTGCATGTGGGTGTCTGTGCATTTGCATATGTGTATGTACATGCACACATGCATGAGTTTCCTAGAGAACTCTTAGGGTTGTTTTCCCTGGTTCTATGAAGAATGGCTTTGATAGGGATTATAATGAATCTATGGACAACTTTTGTTAATAGTATTGATTCATCCAATCTATAAACACAGAATGTATTTCAATTTATTGTGTTTTTCTTCAATTTTTAAGTTCTATTGTATATAGTTTTCACTGTAGAGATTTTTCACCCTTTTGGTTAGATGTACTCCTATGCATTTTATTTTTTATAGTTACTGAGAAATGGGATAACTTTCTTGATTTCTATTTTAGATAATTTGCTATTGGAATTTAACAACACTAATTTTTACATCTTGCAACTTTGCTAAATTTGTGTATTAATTCCCATAGGTGTTTGGTGGAGTCTGTTTTTGTAAGTCTCTATGTAGGAGTCTCTATGTAAGACCATGCCATCTGCAAATAGTGACAATTTGACATCCTCTTTTCGATATAGATGCTCTCATTTCTCTCCCTTGCTTGATTGTTCTGCCTGGGGCTTTCGGTGCTGGACTGAGTACAACAAGTGATGGTCTTGTTCTGGATATTGTGAGAGAATGCTTTCCGCTTTTTCTCATGCAGTATGAGATTATATGTTAGCTTATTATATTTGCCATTATCATGTTGAAATATATATATATTCTTTCTATACCTAACTTGCTTAGTGTTGAATGTTTAATTTTATCAAAGGCATTTTTAATGGACTGAGGTGATCAAATAGTTTTTGTCCTTCATTTTGGTGGTTTATTTTGTTTATTGATTACATGTTTAACTATTATGAATAATGATAATAATCATTTTAATGTTTGCTAATATTTTGTTGAGGATTTTTATGTTCATCAGGGTTATTAACCTGTTAGAACTGAGATGTTCTTTTGTGGCTGGAGTAACAACAGGATAAGGCTGGCATCATTGACTGTGTTTGGAGAGACTGCCTCATACTCGATTCAGTTTTGTGCAATAGTTTAAGAAGAACGTGACGTCAGTTCTTCTTTAAATGTTTGATAGAATGCAGCAGTGCAGTTGTCTTGTCCTGGGCATTTCTTTGATGGGAGACTATTTTTTAAATCACTGATGTAGTTTCATTATTTGTTATTGATTTTGATTTCTTCAGTTTTCCTCTACTTGACAGTTCAGCCTTGGTGACGTGTATGGGTTCAGGAAATTATCCGTTTCTGTGGTATCCATTGTAATGTCTCTTTTCATCTCTGATTTTTTTTTAATTAGAGACTCACTATGTAACCCTGCCTGTCCTGAAACTTGCTATGAAAACAAAGCCAGCCTCAACCTCACAGAAATCTGTTTCTGCTGGAATTAAAAGAGCATGCTACCACATCTGGCCATATCTGATTTTTTTAAAGCCTTTTTCTTATGTGTATGTGGTGTGGGAGTATGTGACTTAAGTCACAGGCACTCTGGGGGAGCAGAAGCTGACACAGAATTCTGTGGAGCTGCAGTTCCACGTGGTTGCTAGCCACCTTAAGTGGGTGCTAAAAGCCAACTCAGGGTCTCTGTAAGAGCAGTATGCATTTAACTGCTAAGCCATCTGCAGTCCTCGGCTCTTCATATTTTCATCTTTAGTATTTGTGTTGATTTGTTTTTTCTCAGCTTGACACAAGATCAGTTCAACCAAAACCTTAATAGGAAAAAAAAATGCCTCTATCATATTGGTCTTTAATCAAGTCTTTGGGGCATTTTCTTTTCCTTTTTTCCCCAACATAATATTTTTACTAATTATTTGGGAATTTCATACAATGCACCCCAATCACACTCACTTCTCATTCCTCTCAGGTCACCCTCCTACCCTTGTGTCCCCCCACCTCAAAAAAAGAAAAATACACCAAATCCAATTTCTGTTGCCATATAGTCATTGGAGCATGGTCAAACTCCCAGTCGCCAGCTCCTTAAGGAAAACAGAGTTCTTCCCCACCCCCACCCTGCCAGAAGCCATCAACTGTGAAAAGCTACACTTCAGCATCTTTATCACAATTTTTAAGGGCTCTCTTCAATAGCTTCCTGTCTGGACTGTTTCGTGTGTGTGTGTGTGTGTGTGTGTGTGTGTGTGTGTGTGTGTGTGTGTGTGTGTGTGTTGAGGGGAGGGGTGGTGGTGTTGACACAGAAGCCTTCTGTGTCTCTCCTTCTCAACTATGAGTCTGCAGTCATTGATACTGTTGCAAAAGAAGCTTCCCTGCCCATAACAGCCCACAGCAGCACAGATCATGAGCTTCCCCATGGCGGCATTCCGGCGGCAGCGTGGACAGACATCCATGCGGCCCCCAGCAGCACCAGGGTCCATGGACCTCAACATGGCTTCAGGCGGCACTACAGACCACCGACATCAACTTGGCCTCCAGTGGCCCCATAGGCCACAGACATCAACATGGCCTCCGGAGAGCACAGACCGTAGAGGTCTTTCAAGAAGGCTTAATCCAGAAAATAAACCATTCTTCATCTTGGATATCTTGCTGTTGCTCAGAGTCAGGGTGATCGTGCAACTGGGCAGCACGTTCAGGGGCAGTACCTGTTCAAGCTCCAGGCTGCTGTGTGCCAACCTGCCCTTGGCACGAGCAGCTCTGCCAGTACCCTGGGCATGACCATCATGATTGCAGCCCATGGCAATACCATTGCTCCATGCTTCCCCCAACCCCCGCCAGCAAGGCGAGCAGTGGAGGAAGGGGCAGCAGCAGTGGTGGTCCCATGCCTTGGGCCAGGCCCACACTGACCCACCAGGCAGCAGCTGGGCAAGGCGGGCCAGGTGGTGACCCGAGCCTCCTGGCAACTGGAGAGCTGACCCCACTCGGCAACAGTACGCTCCTTTGTCCACTGAGGCTGGGCTCACATGCCTCCCATCGAGGCTGTATCTAGTTCCTCTTCTCTCCGATGCACACGCTGCTCTGTTCATTCCACCACCAATTTTTCACGATTCCATGAAACCACTTATTTTTTTCTTTTTCTTTTTCTTTTTCTTTTTCTTTTTCTTTTTCTTTTTCTTTTCCTTCCTTCCTTCCTTCCTTCCTTCCTTCCTTCCTCCCTCCCTCCCTTCCTTCCTTTCTGTCTGTCTTTTTTGTTGTTGTTGCTTTGGTTTTAGTTGTCCGCCAGTCCCACCCCCACCCCCACCCCATGACAGGGTTTCTCATATAATGACTGTGGCTGTCCTGGAACTCGCATTGTAGACCAGGCTGGCCTCGAAGTCACAAGCATCTTCCCATAAGAACTGCCGTTTTAGTTGTTCCTGAGATACTGTGTGAATCTGTAGGTTTATCTTCTGTTGCCTCATCTCCCCCTGATGCCTCTCTGGGTCTCTCAGGCTCCTCGAAGTGGCCCACAGCCCTGCTGGTGCCGGCTACTGCTGCCATCTTGAATCAAGTCTTGCATTTTCTTGATTGGTGTGGGTGGACAACTCCTGGGCAGGTGGTACTGTTTATATAAGAAAGGAAACTGAGCAGTCCATGGAGAGCAAACCAGTGTTCCTCTATTGTTTTTGCTTTTGTTCCTGCCTCCAGGTTCCTGCCATGTTTGAGTTCCTGCCTTGGCTTTGCTCAGGGCTGGACTGTGGTTAGAGAATAAATAAAATAAATGCTTTACTCCCCAAGTTATGTTGGCTTATGGTCATCATAACAATAGAAAGCAAACTAAGACAGTATTTTTATTATCTATTTCATTTTCTTATAATCTGATATTTATTTTCTCTTTCCTTTTTCTAATTTTGGGTTTGGTTTGTTAGTTCTTTGAGATGAAGCCATAGGTTACGTATTTAAGGTTTTCTGCTTCCTTTACACAGTCACTGATTAGTGTCAACTTGCCTCTTGACACAGTTTTTGCCCCATCACAGTTTCGATGAGTGTGTCTCCACTCTCATTTGTTTCATGAAAAATTTACATTTATTCCTTGATCATTGGTTGTTCAAGAATAAGTTATTTCACATCCATTTCATTGTATCGTCTTAAACTTTTCCTTACTGATTTCCAGTTTTATTGCAATATGATTGAAAATGATACTTGATATGACTTCAGGGCTTTTTAAAATCTTGTGTACATGGTGGGAGGTGTGTGTGTGTGTGTGTGTGTGTGCACATACCATTGCACATATGTAGAGGACAGCCTCGGGCATTGAACCTCACCTTCCACCTTGTTCTAGACGGCATCTTCTGTCACCCTGCATACACCAGGTCAGTAGGCTCGACAGCTTCTGGGAGTCTTGTGTCTATTTCCTGTCTTGCTGTAGGAGCTCTGATACTGTAGAAGCATGCCTCCCTGTCTGGCTTCATGTGGACTCTGAGGCTCTGAACTCAGGTCTTCGCACTTGTAATGGCAAGCACCCTACCCACTGAGCACCTCCTCGACCCTGGACTTTAGTCTTTAAAAGAAGTTGTTGAGGCTTGCCTTCTGGCCAACGGTCTTGAGTGGGTGTGCTGAAACAGGGGAAATGACAGTCAGAGGCGACTCCGGGTTTCAAGCCACGGCAATGTCTATGTTGATAAAGGGAGTGAGCACGTTATGTTGGGGGAAAAAAAGCCTGTGAGACAGGGATTGCAACTCGGGAGGATCACGAGGGCTGAGTCCCGACTCATCTGTTGGGTTTGTGGTTTTCAGGGATTTGATGCTGGTTGCCCATAAGAAAAGCATCGAGCAGATGCAGGAGACCCTGAGACAGAAGCTGCTGAGTGATGATAGCTGGAGGGAGAAGGTAACACTGGCTCTCATCAGCATGTGTCTTGTTTGCCTTGGAAACATCCTGTCCTTCTGCCAGAAGACTATTCCACATAGATGTCTCCGCTTCTCTGAATACTTTCCATTCCATCTGGAATTTCCCACTCCAAATATACTTAAGATATATGCATTTTCCAAAATATTAGACAATGTGATAGGAAGTATAAAAGGAAAATAAAAAATAGATTTTGAAATCTTGTAATGCTAGGATTTTTCTCAGTTCTTATACAGAAAACCATAATTTTAAACTTTAAACATTTACCTTTTTTCAGCAAGTGTCAGAATCTGCATTTGATCATATTTGTTAAAGCATAGAAATACTAATAATTCTCACTTCTTTGCTTCTAAGATAAGAAAATAGAAATGATTTTAAATTATTAGTAATGAAAATTTGACCAGTTTACTCTGGCAGGGTTAAATGAATAAAAATTTCTCTTTCTATTACTAAGAATGATTTGCTCTCAGAGCATGAAAAATATTCACTGTGGTCTTTGGACTTTGCTATATTGTTCAAGGTTTCAACAATGAACAACTTAAATACGTCTAAATAAAGCAAGTCACGCTTTTGAAGCTGTAGTCTCCACTTTCTCAGCAGGCACAGCCCCCCTCACCAAGGACTGGTGAGTCCCTCCCTGCCACAAATTTCAGTACTCCTCGCTGAGCCCTGGAACCCCGCTGGACTCTGAGCCTACGCCTCTCCATGCTCTCCTCCTGCTGTGTCTTGTACCCAGCCCAGGCCTTCTCCCTACAGCAAAGGAGCCATGCGCGCGCATGCTAGGCAGAGCACTACCCATGAACTCACCCAGCCCCCAGCTCACTGTTCTCCTGCGGTTTAAAGTTTCTCCAGAACTGAGCTTTCTACTGAAATCCGCGTGGGTGCGGCTCTGCCCCTTGTCATTTGTTCAGCCGCTGTATTGGGTTCTTGTTGGAGACTGGATCCTATTGTGACCTCAGCCACCTTCAAGCTGCACCCTCCACTTTCTGCCCCTCGCTGTGCCAGCCAGCATAGGGAAACTGTTTGTGCGCTGTTACTGCTCTGCTAGGTTCTAAATCTGTCACTTCCATTTCCAGACATCCTCAACCAGCACTAGCCTGCTGTGAACCAATGCCTTCTCCCTTGTCCTTAGATAGTCAGATTATGACTATAAAATGACCATCTGGGTATGGTTACCCACCTGTTACCCCAGTGCTGAGGCTGAGGCAGGAAGAAGGACTTTGAGGCCAGCCTGGACCGAAGGGGCCTTGGGTCAAGAAGAAAATCACTGTTAAGTGAGTTGTACATAGGTGGGAATAAAACCTGAGACTGTGGGCTGAAGTTGCTAGAAATGCTCCAGTCTAACCTCATCTAGCTGACCTTTTCTTTCTTGGGTAAGGCTCCCACTTCTAATCTTCGATGATATTTGATGGCCTTATTAGGATGGTCTGCTCTTCTTCATCTCCCCGGCCCTTGTCATTTGAATGTTTAAGCACTCAAAAAGATGATCATCCTAACATGTTCAATGCCTTCGGTTCCATTCTAGGACCACCAAAACTATCAACCAAACAGTCCAAAATAGGAGGCTTCTCCTTTAATGGCAGATGTTAGAATAGTTTTGGCCCTGTGGTGAAGGCCTAGAAAAGTAGCCTGCCATGGCCACAGAACTTGAGATGAAAACAGCTTTTTGGAGAGTGGTGTGTGGATATTTATTATGAGATTCTTGAAATGTCCTGTGTTTTTGAGATTGTTGTGGTAGAGTTAACCCAGATAGAGATATGGAAATCATTTTCTCCAACCCCTGAGGTCTTCCTCTTAGGCTGATGGCCTGAATGTTCCTGCCTTTCCCCACCCTGCTCTCCATACCCCCACCCCACTGGGGTTCTAGTTCCTCCCATTGAAGAAGGGTCTTTATGGTTCATCCCAGTTCTTCTACTCAGAGGTCAAGGTAGTGCTAGCATCTGGCATTTAAAAAATCAGTGTTCTTGCTTTATCCAGAGTCAATCCATGGTGGAAAGAATCCTGTGTAATTTCGTACAAGTTCCTAAGTGCTTGCTGTGTCCAATGCATTATGCTTATCTCACAGATGTCCCTTGGCATGTATAATTTCCTGTAGTATAAATGGGTGTCTCACTTTGTTGAGAGGACATCATTTCTTAATAAATGTTACTGTTTAACCAGTAGTAAATCATGCTCAGGCCAGTAAAGCCAGAGAATAATAAGACTGTCTTGACTGTGTTAGCTATTAAGACTATGAATAAAAAGTTCCCTAAAAGTCCTCTCATGAGAAAGGAGAATCACTAATATGACATTGTCATCTCTTTCTTGGGTCACTGTGCCTTTGCGTAGGAATGAAATGTTCTCTTTACAAATATATAATGCACAAATTAGAATAAACTTAATAACTTAAATGCTTTTAACATTTTTAAAAAGTAGATAACAATTTGTGCCTGTGCTTAATTATTTTAGAGTATGTAAAAAAAACACATAATAGGATCAATAGTTGCTATGCAACAAAGAGGGCACATTTTCAAATAACTGTTTACTGATTGTCAGGAATTTTTGTTTGTTTTTAAGTATTGCTTGGATACAAAGAAAGCAAATTAATGGGCATGATGAACCTTTAAAATTGGTTCCAAGTGCACAATATATTGTTACTAATCATTTAAAATTTTGTGATGGAAAAACCCTCTTGCAGCCTGAATAATTATATAACCAATTCGTATCACTTGTTGACACTCACTTTTTAGTAGTATAGCAGACAAATTCCAACCAAATATTTTCTTAGATCATCAACATATTACAGTCTAGAAACATTTTGGAAGTGTACTAATGACCTCATTTTTAGTACATAGACCCTTTGAAAACAAACAAAACCTTATTTCATGGCTAGAGTAACCACATTGGCAGTGAAAGGCAGAGAAGTAAACTTCATTTCAAGAAATAATGAACTCCAAATTTGCCAGGTTGGTGGCTCATATCTTTAAACATATGTGAGTTCTTAGTGCTTTCACCAAGTTGATTTAGAGGGTGTCCTCCATCCCCTCTGGCTCTTACACTCTCTCCACCTCATCTTCCTCAGGGTTCCCTGAGCCCTGAGGGGAGGGATGTGATAGCAACATCCCATTTAGGGCTGAGTGTTCTAAGGTCCCTCATTTTCTGCATAATGAATGTCTGGCTGTAGGTCTCTGTGTTTCTTCCCATCTGCTACAGGAAGAAGCTTCTCTGATGATGGTTGAGCAAGACACTGATTTATGAGTATAGCAGAAAATCATTAGTAGTCATATTATTGCTACATTTTTTGTTTTCTTTTAATAGACAGTAAAACCATTATAGTTTTATCCTAGGTTTCTGGGCTATCTAGTGTCAGATTCTCGATCACCAAATCAGTGTCAGATATGGGTTCCATCTGTGGGGAGACAGGTTTGATGGAAGAACCAAGCTCATAGAACCACAGAGTCCGGGAACAGTGGCATGCCTACCTGTCCTCTGTGCCAGTGCTGATTTGGTGTATTGCTTTGGAAGCTGTTTTGTTTGCTTGTCTCTCTTTATCATTTTTTATTAGTGTGCAAAATAACGGGGTACATTATGGCAGTTCATACCCCTGTTATCACTGTGCTTTTCTCTCAGCCTACTTCTCAATCTAAACATTGGGGAATAGTGGTTTTCAACAGTATTTGATCTTCCCATTTGGAAAACAGTACACTTTCTTTTTAGGAGATATATTTTCGCAAATGGTCTGTGCACTGTCAAATAGAAATGACTGGTCTGGCTCCTGGTTTGGTGTCTAAAGCTGATTTGAAAGATGTTGGATGTTGAATAACAGGCAGTTATGTGATCACATGGGAACTGTCTCCACGGACAACAAAAAATAACAAAGTCAGCCACAAAAATCCCACTTTGAAAGTAGTGAAAAGACAGTACATTGTTCATCAATATTAGATACAGACTGTATGAAATACTAGTAATGTGTTTCAGTAACAAACTCAACAGGTATTCCAGAAGCAATTTCTAGAGTGTTCTGGAGTCACCAGGAAGCCTTTAGCAAGGATGTGGGTTGAAGCAGAAGAGGATACAGATGAATGGGAAAACAATTAACCCCTAGGCTTTGTACACAGGTTTTACTTTGTGTACTTCCATAATACTTATACTTATTTTTTTAGAAATCTTTTCCCCTACAATTGCTAGAAATAACTGAGTTATTACATATAAAATAATTTGTGCTTTATTTGAACCCCATCAGAAGAAGAATTTGTTTTGTACAAAACTTGTCCTGCCATCTAAGCTACTTTACAGTTTATATAAAAGCAACCATACACTTGGCCTGAGTTCATCTTTTCCATGTTAAGTACTACAGTTAACTAAATCACTGGGACCATGGGCTTATCATTTCATCCAGACTAAGTCAGATCATGCAGGAATCGGCAGCTTTGTGCCGTGACGACACCTTGTCACAGCGTCCCTGAAGCGAATCGTTTTGCTTGTCTTTCTCGGCTTGTGCAGATTGAAAAGCACACTGGTAATGGTCAGTCTCTCTCCTCCCGTCTGCCCTTGGTGCTTCTCTCCCTGTTTCCCTTCAGCCCTTCGATTTTCTCCCTCCTTTTCCTGTAATGGTCCAAGGGAGAGAGGATCTCACTTCTGCTCAGACAAGGTGTCACCTTTCTTCTGAAAGATGCTCTTTGTTTCACCTACATCAAGGGACCCAACCAATCTCCTATGACCTCCTCTCTATAGATAAAACTAAGGAAATTCCTTCTACGAAAGCTTCTTCCAAAGTCCTTCTGTCATCTAATTTATAGTCTAGTCTGTCCCACCGACTTTATGTACTAATTACTCTCCAATTTTGAGTAACCAGTCCCCATTTGAAAAGATATAGTCTATCCTAAAATATTTACTGGATCTACCAATTAACCAAACAGGTTGGTTTCTTTCAATTTTACCGCTTGATACTTTAGTGTCCTGGTAGACATTTCGTCCCAGGGTGCTCTAAAAATGTTTAAGGCTCTGAAGATATAGTTTAGTGACAGAGCTCTTTCTAGCTCACATGAAGTCCTAGCTGCAACCCCCAGCCCTAGTACAAAGAGAGAAGAGTGGGAAGAGAAGGGAAGGGGGGGAGAGAGGGAGAAAAAAGAAAAACATAGGGAAAAAATAGTGTCTGGGCAACTTATAAACTATTAACACTTAAAGTTCTGCCTTTAACTTTCCAATCATTTTGGACAGAGTTTCTTCCTTCCACGTGTTCTTGGCTTACCCACCCCAGTTTTGCTGGAGCACAGTAGTCAAACGGGGAAAGAGTGGAAGTCAGGATGGAGAAAGCCAAGAGGTGCCCAAGACAGAGTTCAGACTGCTTCTGGCCAGAGTTCTGGCCAGGAGAAAGCAGGCTGGAATCCAGCCTGTGCTGTGCTTACCAAGCACACACTCGGTGTGAGACGTTTTCGTCTAAGGAAAGGGGCACCTTGACAGTCCACACGAAGGTGTCCTGTAGGCTGGTCGTGTCCTAGCAAAAAGTTAAGTTCATGTGAGGAGTTTTGATTTTTTTTAATTGATGCATTGAGAAACCACTAAGAGAATAAAATAATCTTCATTTGGTGAAGAACGCTGTGTCATGTGCAGCATGGACTGGGGAAAGGCTAGAGTGGCCTTTGTCAGAATTAGAATAGTGGGAAGACAGGTGCAGAAAAATGGGGTAAAGGCAGCTTTCGTTTGGTGCGGAGAGGAGGGAGTAGCCGAGAAGATGTTAGTGCTGGGTCCAGACAGGGAAAAAAATAGGCTTTGGGGCAATGTCAAGACTTGTACACCATGCAATTCACTGTGAGTTGTCTACCTAGAGGCAGGTGGTCAGGAGCATCTGATCTTCAGAAAAGTGTTCTTTCCCCTCTGAACAGTTCTGTAGTGTCCCTTCAAGGTCACCAGTAACCCTTCCCCAAACAATGTAGAAATGTATTTTGAGAGAGCCGGAATTTCTCCTTTTATTTTGTCTACACTTTGCCATTGAGCAGCCCTGTCCTCCGGGCAGTAAATCCTACTGACCCTGGGGCTAGTCTCCTAGCTCACTTCATTTAATCTAAAGAGCTTCTGGTAAACTTTGTCAACAAACTTTCTGTGTCCTGGTATCTCAGTTTCCGGAATCCCTTGAGAAATTCAGGTAGACCTCTTTCCTTCTCTAAATGACCAGAATCACACAGTCAGAAGCAGTCAGGCTTGGCAGTCTCTTCCCAGGTAACCTGGCATTCACCACATCCCATAGACTTTATCATCCTGGCATGGCACAGTATAGACCTGGAGCTGATCTGTCGATAGGATCTCATCTCTGATCTCAAAAGCTGAAGTCTGCATGAGTGACTCTGCTACCCAGGGGTGTCTTGTCTCTTGCTCTAGTAGGCAGAGCCAAAGCCAATAGTTACAAGCCACATTGAGGAAGATGTTGGCTCCACTACAGGAAAAAGTGCTTAATGCTTAGTGCTGTCTGAAATGGAAACTCCTGCTGGGGAAGGAGTGAGTTATGGTTTCGTGAGGTGTGAGGCACTGTAGAACATCCTGCGATGTCCGTTCTGTGGTAGAGATGGCAGGGCTGGCACGTGGAGGTAATCTGCACTGACTTGAATTCTTGCCCATGCTACAGCTCTCCACAGATGCTCTGCCTCACTTAATCCTCATAAAGGCCCCCAAAGGAACCAGTTATAACTCCACCCGGAGAGGTTGTGATCACACAGCCAGCAAGTGTCAGAGCCAGGACCGAGACTCAGTTCCACCTCAAACTAAAGCCCTTGTTTGTTTTTTCCACAGTTCACAGAAGCATGAGAGAGGGAACAGGGATTTCTAAAGTCCCTTCCAGCATTGTGATTCTGTCTGAGTCTCCTTGTGGCTGTGGACATCCTTGTCTGTCTTCCCTCTGTTCTTCTAGTCTCACTGGCACTCAGATAACAGTCTGTGACTCCATACCCCACGGTGACCCTCCATCGAGGCACCTGAAGCTCCACTTTTTGTTCCTTTTTCAGCTGAATACAGTCTAACCTCAGCACGGGGGGGAGGGGGGGGGGACTGAGTTAGCAGTGTAGATGATGAAGCTTTTAGTCATTTTCAGTAATGTGACTCAGCTCTTGGTAGTTCTTAAAACGGTCGTCTTTCCTTAATTTCCAGGTTTTAGTTACTAGACTATTTGGCCCAAGGTCAACTTTGAGGGGCTGACTTCTAAGTTAACATTTTTAGTACTAGAAATTTTAGAATACTTTAATTAAAAACTTGATGTTTTGCTATTTTAGAAGCTACAGTCTGAAAACGCATTGACTTGCTTATTTCGAGGTAAAGCGGCTTTAGTGTGTTTTCACGTGCTGTTTTCCAGGCTGAAGCTGAGCTCACCAAGGAAAGAGCCCGGCATCTCATTGAGCTCCAAGAGCAAGCTCTACTCTTTAAGGAAGAAGCTAAACTGGAACTTGACATTGAAAAAGAAAAACACCAGGAAGTAATCCGGAAGTACCAGCAAGAACAGGAGGGCCTGCAGATGAAGGTCCGTCGCCACTGTCCGTCCGCGGTCAGCGGAACACAAACCTCACGCTCCCTCTCCACAACTTGACAGTCTGCTCACGGTTACCACACCTCCGCTCTGCCCACACAGACCAATGGTTTGCTTTACCTGCTTTCCAGAAAGGATGCTGGAGATAAATTACAAAAGCACACAGCCAAGCCCTGTATGCATTTTGTTCTCTGCTGATGTCAACTTACCTTTAAAACTGACGACCCTACATAGCCGATAACTAGCACGATAACTAGCATGGCTACAGAGTCCAATGTCAAAAGATAATGAAGTATTTTACAGAATTAAAGCTGTCCTTCCTAGGGTTTAATCCTCTTAACTAAAGATATGTTTAATTTTAATTAATTCTAACCATTTTTGGATGAGGAAAAATACAATAAAAAGTAGTGAGTCTGTTGAAGTGCCCTACTTTGTTAGTTAGTTGTTGATTTTACTTAATTCAAAGACTTCCTCCTACCTCAGCCTCCCAAGGGTTGGGATTACAGATGTATACCACCAAGTCAGGCAAATTATTCCTGCATTTGTAGGACTGAACTGTAGAGAGGAAAGGAAAAGAGGGAGAGAGAGGGAAAGAAAACGAATTAGTGTGAAGCTGAAAAAAACTCATTAAGAATCCATGCTAGAGCTATTAGACGGCTCAGCAAGGAAGGGCGCTGGCCACTGTGCCTTAAAAAATGAATTCAATCCCCGGGACCCACATGGTGGAAGTGAGGAACCAACTCCTACATGATGTCCTCTTACCTCCACATACACACAGCGGAGCACACGCACCTGTACACACACATGCACACATACATATGCACACACAAATAGATAAATGTCACTAATACACAATTTTGAATTTTTTTAAAATCCAAGTTAGGGATTAGAGAGATAGCTCTGCATTAAGAACACTTTTGACTCAGATTCAGATCCCAGCACCTACATGATGACTCACAACCCCTATAACTCCAGTTCCATAGGCTCTAACCCACTCTTCTGCCTTAGGCATGCACGGACAGACAGACATACATGCAAGCAAAACACTCAGACACATAAAATAAGTAAGTCTGAGACGAAAACCTTAAGAGAATCCATGTTAATAAAGCACCAGACAGCCTAAGGACCGCTGTGTTTGTGTGAAGACAGACATTTAGCCATTCTGGAGTTCACAGAGGACAAGGAAGACCAGCCACCAGAGCACATGACACAGTAGTGCCTGACCCCACCCAGAATGTTCTTCAGATGTTCCTGTCTTGAAAGTCTTGATGATTTCATCTTTGAATCTGTGGTGGTTTTTGTTGTTGTTTTTTCTTTTTCTCATGAATTCCTATTAGCACAATGAAGCATGTGCTGGGGGCTGGAGCCTCGCTCCCCTGATGGGCTAGCCTGTCCTAGCCAGGTCCTCACGTCTTGCTGCATAGTTCCTGGCATCAAAGGCTCCACTGAGTGGCCATTTCCCTCCACCCTTCACCTCACGACTGCAGTTGCCCTGAGTAGCTTGGGATTCCATGGGCAGAGGAATGTAAACAAAATGATACCATTACTTAAGAGAAGTCTAAATTCAAATTTCCTAGGAGAAATCTGATTTTTAAATGCTGACTCCCTTTTTAAAAATCCAAACGTATTTGTGGCTCGGTGAAGCCCCTGTCACAGGGCAGCTTGCTCTGGTTGGTTGTCAGCTCTGCTCTGAGGGAGGGAAACCACTGTTCAGACCTAACGGTGACCCTCTTGGGTTAGTTGAAAATAGTAGAATATTAATTTCTGCAATGACTCGTGGTGGTGAACAGATTTCTTCCAGCAGTTATTCCTTACGTAAATTTAACATTTGAAACACATTTTCATACATACTGTTTTTAAGCAGTGGTGCACAGAGCTCTGGGAACTCGTGTCTGTGGCGTTTCCAGAGTCTCAGTGGCGGGTTTCCTGCTGGACCATAAATAGAGGACTTTGGAGGCGCTCTGCATGCCTGCCCGCCCTTCTGTCCTTTGGGTGCTGTTGTATTGGCTTTCTGTTTGCTTGTTTTTGTTGTTTAAGACAGTAGCTCACACTGGTCTGGCACTCACCATGAAGCCCTGGCTGGCCACAAAGCCATAGTAATTCTCTTGCTTTGGCTGGAATTTCAAGAGTAAGCCACCAAGCTCAACTTTCTGTTTTTTAAGAGAAAGAAAAGTCTTTTCCCTTCTAAAGACTGCATCCTTTGAGCAGAAGGTCCCCTGGTGGTTGTCTCGTGTTCTTATGTGAGGAGGGACAGCACATGTGGACCCTGCCTGGCAATTTCTAGAACGGTCGTAACGACAGGCTTAGTGGCTACTCGTCCCTCAGTTCGAGTCATCCAATTTAATACTTACTTCTTGAGTTGTATTGGTCGACTGGCAATGCTCTGTAGCCGGGGCTGGCTGTCCGGAACCCGCTAAGCATGTCTCTTCCCTGCTCAGTCATCAGTGGTAGCAGATTAGCAGTAGTGGCCAAGGGATTTCATCATTGACTTCAGATACAGATCTAACCCAGGGGAATTTTTTAAAACATTTACTGGCACCTCACTACAGAACAATCCAGAATATCTGTGATCACAAGAAGTGGGGCAGTGCTGCTGTAGAAGACAGAGCTAGTGTCTGGGGTACATCTATCCAATATATAAGAAAGAAAAAACTACGTCAAAGGCAGACTTGCTGTTCTGATATGAGGGGCGCACAACCGTGGCGCTCTCACTGTCTCCAAACATCAGGCAGGCACTCGGAGGTCCCAGAGTCCAGCCAAGCCCTCTCCCATCTGTTGTGGGAAACTGAGTTACCTTTGGCAGTTCGATACAGTCACAGAGATTCACGTATTTCCAAGGGTGCCCATGTAGTTAATGGGATACCATTTTAGGAGAAAATAAATAAGACTGTGTTGACTTAAAAAAATATCTGAAGGCCTACATATGTCATAGAATTTGCTTTCCATCAGTTAGAAAAGCACACTGGTTTATTAGAAGAAACTTTTTTTGTTTTTTGTTTTGTTTTTTGAGACCAGGTTTCTCTGTGTAGCTTTGCGCCTTTCCTGGAACTCAGTCTATAGCCCAGGCAGGCCTCGGGCTCGAACTCACTGAGATCCGCCTGCCTCTGCCTCCCAAGTGCTAGGATTAAAGGCATGCGCCACAATCGCCTGGCTAGAAGAAACTTAACAACAGGAAGATCTCCGCAGTTCCCTGGAAACAGTTGTCTGCTAACTAACATGTGATTTATCTTACAGATCGCTGACTTAATCGCAGGCGCTACAAAAGACCTGAGGCTGGAAGTGGCCTCTCTCCAAGAAAAGCTCAACCAATCCCGTGAGCAATACATTAAAGAGTCTGAGTCAAAGGAAAAAGAGATTGAAGACCTGAAAAGTCTGGTTGCAGAACTGGAGTGTCGCTTGAAGCAGGAAAGCGGCCACGAAGATTCGGTTTCAGAGGACTTGAAGAAAGAAGTGAAGCAGAAGGCAGACGAACTGGAAAGAGTGATGCTGGCCCAAACACAGCTGCTACAACAGTTCAGCCAGTCACAGGAAGAGGTAGGAAGCAGATGACCCCAGTGAAGAGCACGGCCATTCAAAACGCAGACAGGCAGACAGACACAAATGAGACAGGCAGTGTGAGGTCAGGGAGAGAGTCCCCTGGCTCCATGGCATCCTGTTGTGTGCAGCCATCCACTGGGACACAGCCCATCTACCAGGGGCCACACCCCTAAAGAAAACTGACTCTCTTTCCTCTAGCAGCCCTCAGCTGTCAACATTGCTTCCCAGGTCAGGGCAGGAGGCTCAGGAGCCCATCCCTGCTCCGTGATGGAGGGCTGACTGGCTTGACCCTGTGTGACTCTTGAACAGGCAGCTTCAGCCTCGGAGTCCGTAAGAACAAGGGTCTGGTTGTGTCAGTGGGAACCCCTAGTCCTGCATCTTAGACTCTTTCTGCTCCCTCTTCCACCAAGTTCTGTGAGCCATGGGACAGTGGTGTGACATAGATGTCCCATCATGGCTGAGCCTTTTCTGTGAATCAGTTCTGTGTTGCAAATGATCACTTAAAAGCTCCAAGACTAGGGGGTCTTTACAGATGACATCTTATTTGCTTTAACATTAAATCTTTGTCAGTTTCTTAGCTAGGCCAACAAGCCCCAGCCATCCTCCTGTCTCTGCCACCCACAGAGTGGGAGTTACAGGTGTGTACAAGACACCCAGCTTATTCATGGGTGCTGGGGTACAAACTCAAGTCCTCATGATTGTACAGAAAGCAACCCTAACCATTGAGCTATCTCTCTAGCCCCTTAGTATCTTATTTCTGTGGATCAGGAAACTGTTGTAGTTTAGCTGGGTGTCTGTGGTTCAGAGTCACCCATGAGCTTGGTGTGCGGATGTCCATGAGGCAACAGTCTCAGCTAGAGGCTCAGATGAGAGAGACTGGGCTGCTAGCTTGCTTGAATGAGCAGTTATATTAACAGGTTAATATTCTCATGAGCTGGTAATGGAGAACCTGTGGCTATTGGCCAGAGGCATCCATCCCTCAATTCCATGCCACATGGGCCTCTTCAGAAAAGAGCTCACACTGTCTGCTGGCTTCCCTCAGGACAAGTAGAGAAAGGATGCCAAGATATAATCTAGGATAGAAGCCACAGTCCTTAGGTAACCTAGAAGTGACGTCTCACAGCTTTCTTTATATTCTCTTCATTCCAAATGAGCCAGTAAGTCCAACCTACATGCAAGGTAAACAAGACATCAAGATGTGATTATTAGGAGAGGGGTCCTGAGGCTGTCAAAAGCTTCTGTATTTGTTACTTTTCTATTGCTGTGATAAAATACCAGGACCAAAGTTTATAAAGGAAAAAGTTTAGTTGTGCTTATACTTCCAGAGCATTAGAGTTTATGATGGTGGAGCAAGGGTAGGGAGCTGAATGGCTGGAGCAGAAGCTGTAGACTCAGATCTTGATTCATAAGCAAGAGCAAAAAGAGACGCTTGGGAATGGGGCCAGTCTTTTGAAACCTCAAAGCCCGCCCTCAGTGACATATCTTCTTCAACTAGACCATACCTCCTAATCCTTCACAAACAGTTCCACCAACTAGAAACCAAGTATTCAAATATATGAGTCTACACTTACATCTTCTAACCACACCCTCTAGAGATGATGTTAACAAAACTAAAAGTGAAAAGTGGATTTATTTATAGATAAGAGAGCTAAGGAGAGCTCATCTCATCTTGCTCCTAGTTGTGAAAGGAAGTCACTTTTAAGACTGGTTTCATTTTTTAAAATGTGGACTTCTGTTACTGGAGAGATCACTCAGCAGTGAAGAGCAATTGTTGTTCTTCCAGATGACCTGGGTCAATTCCCAGAACCCAAGTGCCAGCTCACAACTGTCTATACTCCAGTTCCAGGGGATCTGATGCCTCTTTTGACCCCTCCAAGGACTCTTACTCACACACAGGGCACAAACATACATTCAGTCACACATACACATACACACACACACACACACACACACACACACACACACGCACGCGCACGCACGCACGCACGCGCGCGCGCGCGCGCACACACACACACACGTAAAATAAAATATTTAAAAACAAAACAAAATATGAAATTCTGAAAGATAGGAAGATATTAGGTTAGTATGTACATAGTAATGAATCATTACTAGAGGGGAGAAAGTATTGTTCATAAAATAAAGCTAATGAAAAATTTGTGTGGGGGGGGCATTTTCCTTTCATGGGAGGGACAAGTAGACTGAGTTGTTTCCATCAGAAGTTACCAAAATATCACCTCAAGTTAAATAATGAGAACTGAAGTATAAGTAAATAACTGAGGTTGTTTCTCTGGTTAAACAAGCCAATGTCCAAAATATGCTTATAAAATAGGAAATGAGCCAATGAAAGTGATAGGATTTATGAGCAGAAAGAATGTGAGCTATAAATAAAGTCATATAAAATGAAAAGTTCTGTGTGTTTTTAACCATGTTCTGTAAATACTTTAAGTTCCTCAGATTCTGGAGAATTTAAAGCTGTAATTACTTGGAGAAAAAACTCCCATTAGAATGAAGATAAATTAGTGTTCTCCCAAGAAAGCTAATTAAGGGGAGGAAAGTCCTATTCTCTTTCAAGAGGCCGAAGAGTGAGTGGAATTTGTTTTTAACTGTAGAAGGGGAAGGAGGAGGCTGAAGCCTCTGAAAGGCAGGCTGGGCCTTCCTCAGTGCAGTGCCTGAGGAAGTGATGACAATAACATAAGGCAGAACAGTGAGCAGGTAAGTGAGAAGTAACTCAGAAGACAGAGAATGGAAAACAGAACTACTGGAAATGTAAATATGAACAAGACTCCAAAAAGTTCTTATTGGGAAAAAGACACACACATTAAAAAACTGGAACACTGGAAACAGAAAAGAGAGCAGGAAGTTAATGTTAGCAAGTAGCACATTGTTATTAAAGCCAATTAAAACAGGTCATGTATTTTTGGTACCAGTGGTCCACTCATGTGAGTTCCACATGAGATCTATCAAGACAGCATGGCCTAATGTAAGAGCCTTGTTATGATCTAGAGGAAGAGTATAATTTTTAAAAAGTACGTCCAAAGGAAATAGAGAGTTCAATCTTTTTGTTGTTTTAAGACCATAGACAATCGAGGGAGAGGAGCAGAAGTGTCAAATTCTGCAGTTCTTGTAGCCCATCTAACGGTAGTTAAAAATATTCAAAACTAGGAGGCAGAGCTCTTAGTTAAACATGGAATGGAATGAGTGAGCTTTTCTTTACTTCACTGCACTGCCATGAAATTGTCGGAAGTAAAAGTGAATAAATCCATGAGGACAAGGAAACAAGGGAAGAGTTGACACCTGATGAAAAAGACAAAATTTTGGAAAATGAAAAGCAAATGCCTGAGAGATAATGGATTTGGCAAAGTATGGAATATTGAAACCCAGTACCTATTGTGGGTGACTGGATCCCAAAGGAGAAACCTAATTACATGGTACAATATGGGAGACTGGGGGGACTGGGGAGATGGCTCAGTGGTTAAGAGCACTGGTTACTCTTCCAAAGGACCCGGGTTCAATTCCCAGCACCCACATGGCAGTTCACAACTGTCTGTTAACTCCAGTTCCAGGGGATCTGACATCCTCATACAGACATATATGCAGGCAAAACCCCAATGTACGTTAAATGCACAATATGGGAGGCTGAGGAGAGGTAGACACAAATCACTCCCCAAGAAGGGATCCAAGACTGGAGCTGATCAAAACCGGGATAGATTCTCAAGGACCCACTGTTCCCCAGGATCACTACCCACCTGCCTAGAAAGAAAACCTCATTCTAAATTGAATGAGAAAGACACCGTATGAGAAATCAGAGCATGGGATAGAAGAGCAGGAGTGAAGGTCTATATAGCAAAGGGGAAACATCCCAGTCCTCATCACAAACTCCTTTCCCAGAGAGCAGACAACAGGTTTGTATGTAAGTAACCAAGAAGTTAGAAGAACCCTCTCTTATGAAATGATCTACCCCCAAAGAAAAGACCCATGTATGCTGGCCATCAGAGTATCCAAGATAGTGAGTAACTATATCCATGTCTAGTCTACTTACCCATAAGTATGCTAGCCAATACCCCTATCCAGACAGACATGTATCATTTGGGGAACTCAATTTTAAACATAAACAGCCAAAGACCACATAATATTTTAGGACTGTATTTAATATAAAGGACAGCAACCAGAAACAAGTGAATTCATAATTAGCCCAACCAGATTCAGTCACCAAATGTGTTGACTTGAAATGTTTTCCTTTCCAGAGCATTCAAATGTCAAAATTGCTGCTGAAGGATTGTTGATCTGTATTTGCATCCACACACCTGTTTTTATTGTTAGGCACTTTGCCTTTTCATCCTGTGTTTGCTTTTGCTTTAAAAATGAGAAAGAAAGTTCAAGTCACTGCTGTGTGCTGTGCCTCAGGACACGGCAGGGAAGAGGCAAAGAGAATTTGTCTCCAAGCTATCAGCAGAGTGGTGACCTTTGAGCAGGAGGAACTGAGGAGGGATCTTATGGAACTTCCTAAAATATTGGGATCATGGATGACTTTAAACCTTTTTATATCTGAAATTATTTCCAAGTATCAAATTGGCTTCAAAAAAAGTATATAGGAATGTTTAATAAAACTTTTTGGTGATGATGGATCTATATAAACTGTAAGATGGAATTTTATGCATACATAGCATTTGCAAGCACAAATAGCTTTTTTCCAAGGGGATTTCCTTACTTTGGAAGTATGTGTTTACTTCAAATGCATATGTAATTGATACAGAGAAAATGCATGTTGCTCTCTGGTAATTCTGTGTAGGAGAATGAGAAACTCAAGGCCAGTTAGTAAATTATCAAAAAGTGATCCTCAACCTTGACACATCATAAAAATATATTTTTAATTTATTTATTGTACATCCCTGTCACAGTTTCCTCCCCTCCTCTCCTTCTAGTCCCTACTCCTCCCCCCCACACACACACACACACTCCAATCCACTCCTCCTCTGTTTCTGTTTAGGAAAGCAGGTCTCCCATGAGAGCCGCAAAACATGGCATATCAAGTTACAGATAAAACTAAGCACTTCCCCTTGTATTAAAGCTGACCGTGGCAACCCAGTATGAGGA
>CABHPQ010169392.1:0-46168 GCA_902168405.1 Peromyscus aztecus
TGGATTATCAGTCTCTCGAGTGTTCAACAGCCTGTACATTAGTAACATCAGGAACCATAAAATGCCTTCTGTGTTTTGATCATACCCTCACATACAAGAACTTTAACATGCAGTTAAATATTGTGTCCAAAATATTGGCCTAGTCTCTGAGGTGAGAATCATCCTTTCTAGTCTAGTTGTTTTCAACCAGAAGTTTCCCCAGGGGACATTTGACAACTTTAACTGAGAATTCTGTGAGGAGCTATCACTAGCATACGGTGGGTGGAGGCCAGGGACAGCGCTGAACACAGGGAAAAGCATAGGACACCGTCTGAGTCCCTTCTACTCCACACCAGTGTTATTAGGGCTGAGGCTGAGAACCCTGTCTCTAACAATACCACTGAAATAAAAGTCCCAACAATATCCCTGATGGTTCTCCAAGAGGGGAAAAAAACAGTATCACATATTTCCAGCTTAATGCCACCAGCCACACATATGTTCTACGGTGTTTTAAAGCATTTGAAAGGCCATTTGTTTTGTTGGACTCGAAGGAGTCAAACTTTGTGATTTGAAAAAGCCAAAATTTGTTTGGTGGTAACATTTTCATTGTCTACTGACCATGACATCTCCACCCTTCATTGTTAAAATTTCTTACAGTGGGGCCACTGAGATAACTCAGCAGGTTAAGGTACTTGCCACACAAGTCTGACAACATGCATTGGACCCCCAGAACCCACATAGAGGGGGGCAAAGAGGATCAACTCCGTAAGTTTGTCATCTCACTTCCACATGCATGCTCCTCACAATTTTCCCAATATGATATTTTTATTGATTATTTGGGAATTTCACATAATGCACCCTATTTACACTCACTTCCTCATCCTCCCAGGTCTACTTGTGACCTCCCCACCAAAAAAATAAAAGAAAAAAAAGAAAAATATAATATATACCAAGTCCAATTTGTATTACCCATGCACTCATTGAAGCATGGTCAAACTTCCCAGTGGCCAGCCCCTTAAAGAAAACTGAGTCCTTTCCAGCCCCTAACCCCTCCAGAAGCCATCAACCGTGAGAGCTACACTTCAGCATCCCTGTCACAATTCTTCAATGAGTTCTCTTCAATGGCTTCCTGTCTGGACTGTTTCTTTCTGGGGAGTGGAGGAGAGAGGTTATCACAGAAGTCTTCTATGTCTGGCATTCTCGACTGTGAATCTGTAGTCATCAACATCACTGCAAAAGAAACTTCCTTGCCCTTGACATCCACAGCATGGACCATGGACAGCCACATGGCCTCCAGCAGCAGCTCAGACTAAGGACTTTAGCCACAGCACGGACCACAGACACCATCATGGTTCTGCGTGGCAGTCATGGACATCAACATGGCCTCTGGTGGGAACATGGCCTATGGACACCAACATGGCTTCTGGTGGCAGTCAAAGCCATGGGCATCCATTTGTTCTTTAGCGGTAAAACAGACCATGAACACCAACATGGCTTCTGGTGGCAACAGGGGCCATAGACATCAACATGGCCACCCAGACCACAGACATCAACATGGCCACCCAGACCACAGACATCAACATGGCCACCCAGACCACAGACATCAACATGGCCTCAGGTAGCATCACAGACCACAAACATCCACATGGACCCTGGGCATCAACATGGCCTCTGGGGGCAGCACGGAAGACTTTTGAGGAGGCCCAGTCCAGAAAATGAACCATTTTCCATCTCTGACATCCTGTTGTTGCTCAGAGCCAGGGCGATTGCATGGCTGGGCATTGAGTTCTGGGGCAGAGCCTGCCAGAGCTCCAGGCTGCTGCCCACCACCCTATCGGCCCTATTCAGCAAGGACACTGCAGCCTTGTCCCACACCTGTCACCACTGTCTCCAGTTCTGCCTCTCTCCACAGCACATGCTCTGCTCCATTCCTCCATCTTTCCCATCTCTCCATTGCGTACTTGTTCGTTTGAAGTGGCGTTGCAAACTGCAGTGTGTCACACAGCATCAGTATGTCCAAACAGCTTTATGTGCAAATACTCATTGCAACGAGTCATCGGTCTAGTTCAAGTTCTTTGGTCTCTGAAGCACCATAAATACTGGACCATCACCGAGACTCGATTCAGATACCCTGCTGTTGCCCAGAGTCAGGGTGATCTTGTAGCTTATGCAGGGCATCCAAGGACAGGATCCATGTAAGCTCTAGGCTGCCTGAGGGCAGTGCCATGGCCTTGCACTCCCCTCCTCCCAGCAGGGTGGGCAGCAACATCGGCTCCATGCTGCCATACTCAGTAATGACATGTTTCTGCGAGAGCTCCAGGCTGCCACACACCTTCCTGTCCTTGGTGCCAGCCACCCTGAGGCTCACCAGGCACACTGGGCATGACTGTTGGGCTTGCAGCCAGCAGCAGCTCCATGCTGCAGGCCAGGGACCGGCCTTGCTCAGTAAAGCCATGCTTTGTCTCTGCAGCATATCGCTCCCATACCCTCCCATACCCTTCTGCACTGGACTTGGTTTTGCCTTTCTCCACTGCGTGCGGGGGGGGGGGGGGGGGGGGGGGCTCTGTCCACCATCTTTTCTTCCAATTCCATGAGCCCACTTTTTAAAAGCATCTTCCCATAAGTCTTGCCTTTTTAAAAAAAGTTGTTCTGGAATACTGCAGGCTCTGTGGACTCCCCCCCCCACCGCATCTCCCCTCGGAGCCTCCATGGGTCTCTCGGACTCCTCAGAGCTGCTCTGAGGTCCTGCAGGTGGCAGCCGCTCCTGCCATCTTAGGTCTCCAGCTGCTCCCCACAATGACAATAAATAAAACCCAAAACAAATAAAATAAAAATTTTACATAATATGTAATATTTAGATTACTTCCTTCTCCTGACAAATGTTATTTGCCCTGCTAAGACACAGTCTGGATTTCTAAATGGATTTCAGTTTTTCTTTTTAGTTGTTAACGTGTGCCTTTCTTTTGATTCTTGTAGAAGAAAATGCAGACCTGCTGGGAGGCCCTGCTCTGGTTCAGGGTGATGGTTATTTCACCGTGGTTACCACCCAACCCCTCTCACAACTCCTGCTGTCTTTGGTGCCTGTGAAGGAAATTCCCGAGGTTTACTATTAAAACAGTAGATGAACTTGGCGTGACAAGGGTTTCTAGGCACCAGGGTGCTAAGCACAAAGGGAAATGTTTCAGTAAAAAAAAATGCAGTTTTTGCCCCCCACGGGAGTCAGAACACAGCAAAAGAGAAATGCAAATTATAGATGTAAAAAACACCTACCAGATTATGGCAGGCACACTTGTGACCTGCACCTGCTAAGGATTTAGTCTAGAAATAAAAGGAAGGCCTGCTTCCTTCCTGGTGTCTGCTGTTTGCTGGACTATGGAGCCCACAGACAGTCAAGGACTATGTGGCTGAGACTGACTTTGATATTCCAGATGAAAACACATATGAAGAGAAAGAAAGCACTATTGTTTGTATCAGCAGCACCTGCTTTCTTAGCCAGCTCTAAATGTCTCTACCAGTTTTTTTTTTTTAATAAAGGACAATTTTGCCTTTAAATTGAATTTTGGACTAGGTAGATCATGCTGTCAGATACATGGTCTATTCCCATCTTGCTGGTTTTTTTTTTTCCATTTCATAACTTGTTTCATTTTGTTCCTCTGCCTCATGGTTGGAAATGTGTGAATTTTTTTCTCTGGGGTTTTTCTTTCCTCCTCATGGTGTCTGTGCTGGAATCATGGCCAGCCAAGCTGCTGAGAATTCATGGCAACAGAAAGTGTGCCAAGCTGAAGGAAGACACCCAGCACTAGCCTGACATCTACCGACCTCTGGCTGAGCGTCACAGGACAAGTCCCAATCACTTCTCTGCTATTTTAGCATGATTAGGGCTGCACCAAAAGACCTCTAAGGACCTGCTTACAGCTCAAATAGTCTCTGAATTGTAAACCTTTTACATGCATGAGAACAGCAACACAGTAACTACACATGTTCTTCATGTGCCGTTATGTAGCCATTTATTGGCTATAGCATGCACATATAGGTGTATGCATGTGTGCTCATCTCTCTCTCTCTCTCTCTCTCTCTCTCTCTCTCTCTCTCTCTCACACACACACACACACACACACACACACACACACAAGGAGAGAGAGAGAGAGAGAGAGAGAGAGAGAGAGAGAGAGAGAGATGCAAAGGTCAAGGCACAGAAAGAGAGTGGAGTAGTGGTAACATGGTCGACAGTATAAGGTATAATAATCTGTAAACACAGCTTGTACACAGAAGATGTCCAGGTATTTAGATACCTCTGTTGGAGGAAATATGTAAGCATTCATCACAGTTATAAAATAGCCTCCTCTGAAATGTCATTCCTTCCCTCCCCCAGGACAGATAAAGCGCCTGCACACTCAGACCAGCCACTGAAACAGCCATGAAAACCTTCACGCTTTTGTAAAGCAGGACAAAGCTTTGAAGCTGCAGCTTTAACTCGCCCAGCATCTCCCAGCTGTGATGAGGACAGCATTTCCCTAGTCAAAACAGCCTGGCTCCATTTATAGTACTCACTTCTCTGGATAATAAACAGAACTTGCAGGCTATGTCCATATCATTTTCCTTCAGCTACCCCACTACTTAACATGATGTGAACGATTAAAACAAAGTCCAGAGTCACAATATGGGACTGTGGCTCTAGTTAATTATCTCAGAAAAGACACTGACCACCACGTACTTGAATAGTCAAGGCCCTGAAAGAATGTCTGATGGCCTTTGTTTGTCCTGTGTATGTAGCATCTCTCTGGCTACTTCCCCTGGGGTTGGTGTTTTCTTTCTTTCTTTCTTTCTTTCTTTCTTTCTTTCTTTCTTTCTTTCTTTCTTTCTTTCTTTCTTTCTTTCTTTCTTTCTTTCTTCCTTTCTCTTTTTTTTGGTGTGAGTGTGGGGGAATATTCCTTTAAATGATTCTAGAAATATCCTGTCTCCCTGGTTGGAGGGAGGCTGTGTTTATCTGCTAGGTAATGTTCTTAGCAGAAGCACGTTAAATAAGGACGGCAGACAATACAGCCTCCATGGAGACTGCTACAATTCCCTTCTATTCTTTTTCAAATGTTAAGTTTGTATTAGGTTATTTAATAGACTGCAATATATTCAGTAGGTACAGAATCCATGCCCCCAAATGGCTGGATTTTAATTCTATCCCTCCAGTCTGTTTTAACTAAGACATTTTCTCCTGTGCATATAATCTTCATTATCATGGAAGTTATTTTTAATTTATAATTAACATAGTCTCTTTCTCATCATGTATGCCTTGATTGACTTGGACCCTCCGGACACGTCTCGTCTGGCACCATGCTGGCTGTGTCCTGCAGTTCTCCGAATGTACAGTAGGTGTCTATCTTAGCCTTTGCTTCCTTCCTCCTCTCCAGTCCCTGACGCCAGGATATAGTGCATAATTCCAAAATGGCAGCTTTTTGAAAATTCACCTTGATTATCAGACATTAAAAGTGACTCATCCTGCAGTGACTGTCTGGCAGAAGGGATGGGATCAGACAGCAAGACAATGGAGGGACTGGGAGCATTAGCGCACTAGATTACAGAGCCATCAAAAATACCTTTGTTCTGTCAAAGATCCAATCATTTCCTAGTTGTGTTCTGTGGAGGAGAAAGAACGAGAAGGAAAAATCCACCAAACAAACAAACAAGAAAATTCATCTATGAGTTTAAAACCTCCTCAGATCTCTTTATCCTAAGAGGGGAGGGAGGGAGCAGATCATCCATCCCAAGAGGAGGCGAGGTGGAGCCGCTTCTGAGCTGGGGATCTGTAGCAGCCTTTCTCCCAGTGGCCATCACATTTTCTTCACTACCTTCTGTTCTTTGAATCTCTGTAAGAGTGAAAACTGCCAGGTTAATAGGACTTGGTCGTTGTCTGTGTGTGGGTACTCAGCCAGATTCATGGTCGCTTATTTAGAAGAAATGGCCGCACAATTAGAACATTGGCATTAAAAGCACAGCTTCTGATTTCTGTCATGTTCCGTTAGAAAGCTAACCAAGACACGTGTGATGAGCTAGAGGGGAACACATGTGTGGGAGCCGTTGGCAGCATCCACACAGGCTACTGTAGAACAGCAGGAGTCGTCTTCAGCAGAGCCCACAGATCCTGCACCAAGCATGAATGTGTATGTGTACAGGGGGAAGGAGGAAACCCTGAGGGTGAGGATGCCCTCCCCTCGGAGCCCAGGTGGATGAGGGTAGGGTGAGATACCCTGAACCTCAGAGCATCTCATCCCCCAAGGAGGCAGAAAGTCCAGATGGGCTGCTAGTGCCTGGCTTCTTTCTTTTCTTCTGAAAACACAATTTCCACCATTTGTCTATGAACTCAGAGGAGGAGTTTATCAGTCATGGAAAATGCCCCAAAGGGGCTCGGATCAAAGGCAGACTTTGAAATGTGTACTTAGGTGGATCTCCCTGCCAAATACATTAATGTGATTAAAACACAAATTCCATCGACAATTATTTTCCATCTGTTTAGTAATAATAATGGCGATGCTGTGTGCTGTCAATGGTGGCCTTCTTTTACCGAGGAGTACGAAGTGAATTTAAATGCTCTGCTGCACGTGGATGCTGTGGCACTCTGAGAGGATTTGGAGGTTTTATTTGCTGGCAGGACAGGAGCTCAGCTGCTGTCCCCACACAGGGATCTCAGATAAGAATGGCCACATTTTCAATGTCACCTAGCAAATGGATTCATTAAAACAACTCAGAGCATTCTGCCCATTGTGCAGTGTACTCGGGGGTTTGTTAATTCTCGTAGCCCCTTCCATTCTTATTTCTACCATCAGGTACAGAGAACGTCACCACCCCCCATCCCCCCACCTCTCCCCCCTCCCCCCACATTCATCGCTCCAAGCACCAGTAACGTCTTTGCTTTATGGGTAGAGGGAGGCAGACTCAGCAGAACTGTCTGGTCAAAGTGGACCAGTCCTAGTTCGGCACTCAGACACCCAGTATGTTTGTTTGGATTCACAGCGCATCCTCTGAGCAGGGTGAAAGAGAAATCTATATGGTTTAAAGATCTCTGCCCAAACCTGACCGAGAGATTAAAGGGGAGGGCAAAGGGGGAGGGCCCAGACCAATTTCCACACACCAGCACTCCTAACAGAGATAGATTTGTGTCTGTGTGTGTGTGTGTGGGGGGGGGGGGGGGCGGGCGGAGACCTGTGCACTGGAGTTTTTCATCAGTGGAATGTTAATGAATCCTAAAGGTTAGCTCCCACTCCTTAACAAACAGCTCTAGAGAGAATCTCCAGTTTTCAGTGTTTATAGAATAGTGGCTTCTTGGACATAATCAGATTCTGGGACTGTCCTGGGCCGATTCTACACATCCAGCTGATGCTGAAACACAGACCTTCAAACATGTCAAATGTGCAAGACAGAAAAATGAAAAAAAAAAAAAAAGGAAGAAGATTTGCAAATTAAAGTCATCAGGTTAACCTCTTCTGATGAAATTGGTGCTATCAAATGAAAAACACTTCTTTGAAAAAAGACCCTGAGCAGATATTTCCGCGGGGAAGAGGGCAGTGACTGTCTGATGGACAGGAGGGGACACAGTAAACCAAAGAAGGAAACCTCATCGCACCGCCAGAAGCTGGAGTCTCCCCTACTGGTAAATGTGGAGGAGAGAATAAAGAAGCAGGAGGCCAGGTGTTGGGAGTGCACACCTCCCCCTCCTTGTCTCCATTCCCACTTCCTTCTTTCCCTCTCTATGGAGCCCTTAAGGAACAGCCATAGCTGCCCAAGAAGGTAAACAGAAACAGAAATGACTAAGGGTTTGTTTATATTGAAGAACGCAGGACCACTAAAACGAAGAACCACACCCAAAGGCCTGTCTTTTCTCCAAATTGGGTGCAAGATCTTTCCACTTGCCTTGAAAGGATGATCAGTCTCCCAGTGGTCCAGACACCGGCAGCAGATGCTTGGATTGTAGATACTAGAAGATCCTGGGTATGGTGGTGGCATACATCTGTAAACCCAGTACTCATGTGTCTGAGACAAAATGAGCTTGAATTGAGACCAGCCTGGGCTACCTTACAAGGACCCCGTCTCAGAAAACAAACCAGTAGGGACTGGAGGGATGGCTCAATGGTTAAAAGCACTGGCTGTTCTTCCAAAGGACCTGGGTTTGATTCCAAGCACCCACATGGAGGCTCACAACTAACTGTCTGTAACTCTATTCCCCAAGGATCTGATGCCCTCTTCTGGTCTCTGTGGGCACCAGACATACATGTGATACACAGACATACATGAAGGCAAAACATCATACAACATAAAATAAAAAATTAAAACACTAAATAGAAAAACCTAACATTTTAAAAATTAGCATTATTGCTAGTGTGTGTGTGTGTGTGTGTGTGTGTGTGTGTGTGTGTGTGTTAGTACGTGCATGACGTGTGTGTATGATGTGTGTGTGGCAAACTTTGGGGGTGAAGACAGCTTTGTACTGTCAGTTATCTCCTACCTCCACACGGGTTCTGGGATTACACTCGGGTCACCAGGCTTGTGTGGCAAGCACTGTCCCCAGATGAAGCACCTTGCTAGCCCATCCTAAGTGTATCTTAAAATTGTTCTTTCGATTGTTTACAGCTGTGCTGCATTTTAATTCTTTCAGGGCAACAGGCAACACGGTGCACGCCCCCCTTCATGATTTGCAGGAGAATGGAAGGGGTTAGAAATAAAGCCCAACACCAAAACAACGAATGGAAAAGGAGGCAGAGCTCGCCCAAGGCTTTGCTCTCTGAGGACGCAGGAGGTTAAGGAGCTGAGAGACTCTCGTTAAGTTCTGGACAGTTTGTGGCACATCAAGGACTGTGGAAAGATGGCTCTGGTAGCTCATGCTTATAATCACAGCATACGGGGGCTGAGGAGGGAGGCTTGCCCTGTGTTTGAAACTAGTCTGGGCGATGTGATTAGTTGCAGGCCAGCATGAACTACAATCTCAAAAAAAAAGTAAAAGAATACAAATTAAAACTATAAAAATGAACTTAAAAAGGCATTAATAAAGGCACAGGAGAATGGACAATTTGGGTTTCAATTCTGATTTTGCGTTTTCCTCTGTACTCCCTATGGAACCCTGGCGGGGGAGGACAATCACACCCTCAGAGTTTTCTCCCCAAGTTAGTGATTCTGGTGTTGTTACAACTGGCTGTAACCCCAGAGATTGTCTGTTCAAGTTTCCTCATTTTACAGACAGAAAGCCAGCAGGAGCAGCAGCTGTAATAGTAGCTAGAGCTCACACTTCCGAGCATTTATATGAGCCAGACTGTATTCTAAGTACCTTATCAGTGTCCTATTACCACTGTGGTCCCTACTCAGAGGTAGGATTGTTAATCCCATTTTCCAGGTGGGAAAACTGAGGTGCAGTGAGGTTCGATACACGAGGTAGTAAATGGTAGAGCTGGGTTCCCAACTCACATGGCTTGGTTCTACATCCCGTGCTCTCCAGCAGTCCTTCAGAGAACTGGGAATTTGCTCTTCACCCTTTTCTGTACAGGAAAGAGGTGCCCTGCCTGAACTGCTGTTACCTGTGGTCCCAGAAACAACGCCCTCTAGAGACAAAATTCCAGTGTTCTGGTAATGGCTGAAAACATGACTGTTTCCCTTCAGGCTCCCTGAGAGCACCAATGTCATTCAGGAAAGCTTTTTCTCAGCCTGCTCTCCAGATGTGGTACAATCTTCCCAAGATGACTGTGCCATGCCCGCCACGGGATGGGGCTTCTCTCCCTCTCTCTCTAACCATTCTCTTGAAATTCACTTGACCGGCTGTTGCGCTTACATCCGAACACCCAGCATGGTGGTTTTTTTTTTTTTCAAAAAATATTTTATTGAGTTACTAAACCTTTTAAACCCTAGTTTTATGGTAGTATATTTTCAGTAATCATGATTGAAATATTTATTTCAAAATAAATTAATAATATATCCTTTTTTATTTTATTTTTCTTTATTAAGAAATTTTCTACTCACTCCACATGCTATCCACAGACCCTCCCTCCTCCCCACTCCCACCCCCCAGCCCTCTTTCCCAAGCCACCCCACATCCCCACATCCCCCAAATCGAGGTCTCCCATGGGGAGTCAGCAGAGCCCAGCTCACTGAGCCTAGGCAGGTCCAATCGGGATCTGTCCCTGGTGCATGGGCAGGCTTCTGGGAATCCGGTGCCTGTGGTGAGACACCTTGCACAGCCTTGGTGCCGTGGGGAGGGGCTTGGACCAGCATGGTGCTTTTTATTCTTTTGCAACCAGCAGTTATACATTTTGTTGTTGTTGTTGTTGGCCATTAAGGATCCGAACTATTTCTCAGAGCAAAAATAAATGGCAGGGATAACATGACCGAGTAAAACACCATTGCAAGGACAGTGCTCTCCAGACAGTGTTGTCCAGTACTCACTGGGTAAGACTGGTCACGGAATGGCACACTGATGCTCACTGGCTGAATGGAGAGGCTATGGTTTACCACCTTAACTCACAGAAAATGCTAGAAACACATGGAAACACTGATGCTGGCAGACCAATAGCATTGTTATCAGATTACAGCTGCATGGAGAAGCATTAAGTAGACAATGTCTCAAGTTGACTGATACAGGGCCCCACTAGAACCCAAGCCTTCCACCCCTCAGGACACTGGCTTGCCATTGGGTAGCGCTGCATCCTAAGGCTGCTGTGAGGACAACTGAGACGAACTAAGAAAGCATCTTGAGACTGACTGCAGCAAACCTGGACAGGCCCTTAGGAAAGTCCTTCATGATGCCCTTCACCTGCCTTTCGGCCACGTTATTTTACACCTGCGGACCCTTCTGCATGAGGTGGTCGCCTGGTCCTCTCATCATCTTTCCTTTCCAGTTGCAAACCGCTATCATCTATCAAGATCTGACCCTGCTTTTCCCTGAAGCTTTTTCATGTCCAAGCATTTTCTATGTGCCAGACAGGTAGATCACTCTCCATTGTGTGGTTTTAACTGATGGGAGATCTCTCTTTCTCCTGTTCTTATGCAGGGATGTAGCTAAGGAGCTCCTTGAAGAGAGACTACGTCACTTATCTCTACATCTTCAGTGTCCAGCACAGGACCTGGATCATTTTATTTACTCAATAAATATCAAAGGAGGAGGAAAGGGGGGACAGGCACATCCTTTGAAACTATGGAACATTAGAAGTACAAAGCGTACTAACTGGAGTCGGAAGCCTATTGTCTGGTGCCTTCGGAGGCCTCAGGAACGAGCTGTTTTGGCAGGCACAAAGCTCAGGCACAAACAGAAGCAAGGAGAATTCTAGCCAAGAGCAGACTATTTCCCACTTACCTGCCTGATAAAGGGAAACAAAATTGTCCTGCGACAGATCGTGCCTTCCACTAACGCCATTCACCAGCAGTAATTTGGTTAGCTGAATAATCACAAAATCCACAGAACAAAGAGGCGCGAGGGACTCTGCTGAAGTCCAGCACTAAGATATTTATTTTATCGGGTGGCATGACAGTTGTTAAATGAACTTCAGTGCAGTCAGGCAGTGTTCTGTTTGGTCATCCCCATCTGAGGGTCTTAGAGAAACCGGAAGAGAAAAGAAGCCCCCTCAGGGATTTTTCCTGATGGTACAAGTTTTACAAAAAGCTGAGTGCACAACTTGCAAAATAATAAGCTTCGGTGATAACAGGAGCTTCAACTACAATTACCACCAAGAGAAAGTGTGCTGCTCAAGCTTCCAGCTTACACTCGTGACTACGGAGCCGTCTGAAATGTCACGTTCAAGTTGAAGTGACTGTAACCAATTAGGTAATTTCCACCAAATTGGGTCCATTAATACTCGGACATTATCTTGAGGGAGAAATAGGACTTGGTGACAAGGTGCAATGTGGCTTGTGAAATATTAGTTTTGGGCAATCACAAATCAAGATCCAAGTATGCTAAATTATTCAGCATTCTTGACCTCATTATTAACTGACTTTGTAAGGGGTTTTGCCCATATTCATATCAAATCAGGGTTGAAGGAACTTGGTCTTACTGCCCTTCCACAGACATTTCTTTCTTCTTGTATTAGAGGATAGATAATAAATATATACATACACATATACACAAATATGTATATAAAAATAATATACATATATAAAAATATATAAAACATACATGTTAAAACACATACATATATACAAGCATATATGTGTGTATGTGTATGTATGTATGTATGTATATGTGTATGTGTGTGTGTATGTATGTGTGTATGTGTGTGTGTATGTATGTGTTTGTGTGTGTGTATGTATGTATGTATGTATGTTTGTATTTTTACTACCCAAGGGCAATGTCTATAGCTTTGTTTGATGGTCACAAAATGAGAGCAATTGCTCATATAGCAGCACACAACAGAAATATGAATAGTAATTATAAATTTAGTCCCTCTGCCCTTCTTTGCTAGCACATGACATCAGGTAACACAGCAATATTCCAACCAGACATCCGCCTTGGTTTACTGTGTACCAAACAGAAAGCTATAATTTGTAGCTTACAGCTTTAGAAATGAGTCAGAACGTTAAGGTCAAGCCTGCTTCTGGAACTGTCCTAAAATTATAGCAATGATATTGTTTTCCAACATGGGAGAAAGCTACAGAAAGGAAGCCAGGAAGATCGTGTACCAAAGATGCTTGTTTATTCCAAAGATGTTGGAATGATGATCAGTCTATGCTGACAGGATTTCTACAAGCAGGAACTGTATTAGATATTTCGAACCTTAACTCTATGTTCCTGTAAGTTCTAAAGAACTTGAACCAACTGCACAATTACCCTCAGGATATCACTAGCAGATATCATTTAAATTTAAGTGAAAATACTTCCGGGAATTGTAATAATGACAAGGGTCTAGAATGTGAACTCTGACTAAACCAGTCAAGATCTGAAAAGACAAAACCAAAACCGAAACAGTTCATTGAGGGATTTGGAAAGGAGGACATTAGGATGGCTGTTTGTGGACACAGGTCTGTACAGTACTAACTTCTCTTAGATGTATGCGTTTTGTAACTTTGCTCACAAATCAGAACAAAACAAACCCTTTGAAAGCAGAGGCGTAGAATTCCATCCCATCATAGTCAGGACCATATGGAGGCAGAGCAGGTGTAATCACTTCAAAGTGTTCCTCTCTGTAATTAACCCCTGCTCCAGTCATTCCAGAGTGAAACTGTCAGCTCTCAGGCACTCACTCAAGTTGAGAATTTTTAGCAAACTATGTACAGACATTAAAATAATGTTTGAATTAGTGCGAATCACAGTGGCCTAGATTCCCATGCGCCTGAGGACCCTTCTGTATCTCTTCCATGTGTAAGATCCATTGCAGGGCAGCACATGCAGAAGACTCAACCAGAGCACAGGGCAGGAAGGAGAATTTAGGTCAATTACCTTTTGAAGTGTGAGCCCTTTTAACAGCTACTCAAGGTAGTATGTTGCTCGTGGACCTGTATATAATAAAAGTGACCCATGCTATTTCTTTAAATACCACCTTTTGGTTGCAAGTGATCAAAGTATTCAGTTTGTGTAAGAAAAAAAAAAAGATCAAGAGAAGTTTCATCCACCTTCTTTCTGGAATCTATTAAGAAGGATTAGGTATGCAATTTACCTTTCTCAGAGTCTGGGCTTGAAAGTGGGTTGCTCCAAGTCTGTCTCTTCCAGCTGAGTCTTTGTCTTTACCTATAAATAGAAGAGACAAGTGGTTTGGATGCCACTTCAGGATTTCTGGTAAATACATACACACACACACACACACACACACACACACACACACACACACGGCATAATAATTATGGCATAGAGGAATGTATGAGGTGATGGGGGATGCAGGGCATGTCTGCTGTGGTCCCACTTTTAAAGTTAAAAACATGAATTATGCATTTGGATTATCAATCATTAGCACTTAGAGAAATAAGAAAGCATAAGGAAAAATCTGATAGGGCTTCATGCCTTTAAATAACCAGACAGTACCCAGGGATGGAGTCTCTCATTTTATTATTATTTACTGGGCATCTGCTGCTGTATGGCAGACACTGTGGAGGTTTTGGTGAAGACAGCAGTGATTTTAATCTGACATCTGAATTCAGGGAAAGAAATAATGTGTCAACAAGTCTTAGAACTTATGGAGAGTGTGCACAGCTGTGGCATAGAAGGACATATTTAAGATCTAAATGCAATTTTAGTGTTTTTTTTTATCATTTGGTGTTGGGCACCCGCCTATAATCTTAGTACGTGGGAGGTGAGGGAGGAGTCAGAGGGTCAGGATATCCTCTACCAAAGAGTGAGTTTTCGTGGAGGCCATCTTGGGCTACATGAGACTCTGTTTCTACAAACCAACCAACCAACCAACCACCCAACCAACCAACCAACCACCCAACCAACCAACCAACCAACCAACCAATCACTATCCATAAAATGTTTCAACATTTTAGAAAGTGTGGAATAATAATTTAAGAAAAAAACCTTTGCCAATTCCATTCTAAAGCAATAACCAGTACAAGTAACTTGCTACCCACCCTCCTGGATCCCTGCCCCCACAAATATGTAATTTCTTACCAATGACGGGTAAGCAGATATCATTTCCCGATTTTAACTGTTTGTTTTACTCACAGGTATCTCATGAACATCTTCCTATGTCACATTATATATATTAAGCTCTGTCTTTGTCTCTAATAACTAGAGAATGTTGCATTTTAGGGATGCCAGGTGAATTCACGGGTAAGAGTAAGGAATAACATGAAGGCAGTAAGTACAAGCAGAAAATAATTTGGTATGTAAATTATTGGTTTATAAATATTGTCTTATCTTGTCATGAATAAGGTCACTGACCTTCCTTAACATGTCAATGAATAAAGTTTCATGAGTTTAAGATAACATACACGCATTTAGTGTAGAAAACTGAAAAGTACAATTAACTGGAAAAAAAAACTCCAGGAAGTCTCTTAATTAATGATATACTTCAGTTTTTATTTCATGCTAGGGTTTAAGAAAAATCACGTGGACTCAAAGCAACATAATGAACATAGGGAAAACCCATAGATCTTTGAGGAAAATAACATAACAATTTAAATATTACTAATAAAATCAATTGCTTTTATGGTTATAGAGTAATATTAACTTACTAGAGACATTTTGAAAATTATATAGATATATAAAGAAAATAAAACCACTGTTGAGTCCCACAGTTCAGAAATAACAACTGTAAAGCTCCTTTCTAGTATGTATGCATACACACATGCCCTGAGGAAGGCCTCATGCTTTTTGGATGAGGACTGTCATCCATGCATTTGAACTCATGCATTTGAACACTTGGCCGCTGTTGGTGGTGCTCTTTGGGGAAGTTATGGAACCTTTGGGAGAAGCAGCCTCACTGGAGGAAGCAAGTCACTGGGCAGGATTGGAGAGTACACAGTCTTTTCTTTTGTTTGTTTGTTTTTGTTTTGTTCTGTTGTTGTTCGAGGACAGGGTTTCTCTGTGTAGCTTTGGTGCCTGTCCTGGATCTCGCGCTGTAGACCAGGCTGGCCTTGAACTCACAGAGATCCACCTGGCTCTGCCTCCCAAGTGCTGGGATTAAAGGTGTGCGCCACAACCTCCTGGCTGAGAGTTCATAGTCTTGCCCCACTTCCTGTTTGCTTGCTCTGTTTCGATTGTGTGGTTGGGGTGAGCTCCCAGTTCCCCGCTTCTGACACCATCCATGCCTGCCTGTCTCCAGGCGGTTCCCGCCATTATAGACCCAGGCCCTCGGGAGCTGTCAGTCGAAACAAAGCCTCTCTTCCTTAAGTTGTTTCGTTACACTCTTTTATCATAGCAACAGAAAAGTGTGAGCGTGAGTGTGTTTGTGTGTGTGTAAGTGTTTAAAGGGTTTACTACCAAGTAGTTGTCCCTATAAGAAGGTAATCAGGGCTCCGAAGAACTCTATCAATGAAATAGGACCTTGGCTTTTCTCCCCCAAAGCTTATGCATTACTTGAAAACTTAAGATGGTTTTCAAAGATGAATTAGTTTCACCTTGAATTTCAACAGCTACTCAATGGTGAGAGCCAAGCATAGAAGCCACTAAGCCTTGTGATTGCTCATTGTGAAATTCTGAATTTTAATCAGGTAGACATGTAATTCAGGCTTACTATTCTGCATCCTTCAAGAGTGCAAATGCTGGGACTGAGGGATAGTTGAGTGGTTAAGAACACATACTGCTCTCAAATAGGACCTGAGTTCAGTTCCCAGCACCTGCACCGGGGGCTCAAAACTGCTTGTAAGTAACTCTAGCTCCAGGGGATTTGACACTCTGTGTGACCTCTGCAGAGGTCTGCACCTATGTGTGTATACCCGCACATGTAATAAAAAATGAATCTTAAAAAAAATAAAAGACAGACTAGAGATGCCACGTCGGGCATGGGTCTGGAGAGAGGAGGCTATTGCCAGGTGGAGCAGGACAGAGCTCCTTGCCTAGTCTGGAGCTCCTGTGTCAGGCTTGCTCCACACCATAACTCACTTACTGACTTGTGTAATGGCAAACATAGTCTTGACACTCCTTTTCCCGGAACCTAAAAGGATGGTATATTCTCTAGTGCACACACAGCCCCAGCCCATTTTCCCCATAGTCCACCTGCCCACAACAAAATGCCCAGGAGTGTGGAGAAAACAAGACCCTACTTTCTCACCTCCCATCATACAAACACAAGGCAAACGTCGACAATAGGCTCCGCTCCTCACTCTGGTAGAATGTGGAAGTCAGAGTGCAGAACAAGAGGTTCAAGCTAGGCATGTGGGAGGTTGAGGCAGGAGGATCAAGAGTTCAAGACCAGCTGGGGCTACATGGGGGAGAAAAAAGAAGGAAAGAAAGAAAAAGGGAAGAGAAGAAAATACATCTCTAGAAACTCACGGTGAGGGCAGTTTATAAAGAGCATAAGCCCTAGAGTCGCTTGAGTCACTCAACAAATAACAAGCCCCTAGTTCTGGTGCTAAGAAAGTATCACAGAACAAAAGAGATGGATGCTGTCTTAGGGTGACACACATTCTCCTGATAAGAAGACTATAAAGACAGCCTCGGAGGAAAATCAACGATGGAGGAGGCGGGAACGAAGTAGGAGAAGGGAACTGGGACTAAGTGGGTGACAGACGCCATTTTAAGAAGGGTGTCCAGGAGGAGGGCTTGCTAAGAGGACCCTGGAATCAAGACGCAAGACGATGAGAGGACGAGATGAGGAGAAGAGGGTTCCGAATGGAGGAAATCCAGTGCAAAGGCCCCGGGGTGCGAGCAGGTTTGCAGAGATAGAGAAAAGTGAGCACGGGAGATGTGAGGAAGTGAGATCCAAGGCGTGGGAGGCGGGAAGGAGAGACGGCATGCAGAACCCTAACCGTTAGGAGAACTTTGGCTTTCCGCTTCCTTGGGTTTGGATCTTTGTGTGCCCATTTGCCAAAGGAAACATGTTGAGGGACTCTCTGAACCCTCGTTTCTTGTAAAAAAATGGGGATCTTATTGTGCCCAGTTATTTTGTAAAGACTTTTTAAGTGTATGTGTGTGTACATCTGTGTGTATGTATGTGTACCACATGTATAAAGGTGCCTGTGGAGGACAGCAGAAGGTATCATTTCCTCTAGGGCTAGAGTTCCAGGTGGCTGTGAGCTGCTCAAAGTGCTGGGAACTGGTCCTGGGTCCTCTTCAAGAGCAGCATGCGCTCTTAACTGTGGCGTTTCCTTTGAAGACTGAAATGAGATCATGCCTGTAAAATACTAAGCTCTGAGTCTGGCACGCAGTGTTTTTGTAACAGACACTGGTCTCTCTGGGCAAAGCTTTGTAAAGTTTATGTGCTACTTGTAAATGTAAACATAAACACGTAAGGGAGGGAGGACCAATAGTTACAGAAGAATATGCATCCACATAGATCTTAACTTTGTCAACAAAGAACAAATCCCCTAAACACTAAAAGACAAACTCAGGAGTGTGGAAGGTGTACTAGACTCAGGTCGAATGAGGAATGACTTGGCTGTGTGAGCCATTAGTGAGGATGAGTGTATTAGAAAATGCACAGGAAAACCTCATTATTTCCCATTTCCATGGAGTGTGTAGTTCAAGGTTAGAGAAGAGCGCTATCTGTCCTTCTGGGGGACATCTGAACATTCAAACAATACCAGATGAAATGATCAGCTTGCAAACTTTTGAAAACACTGCTACCTGCAGGGTTGAAAGGGTCCCTGTTAGATAGGAATCTGCTGCGTTAACTTTTTATGCGATGGTAGCAGCTTTCCTCTTATGTGGTGGTATCATTAGATTCCACTTGAGTTCACAAAAATCATTTTCTGTCTCGGTTTCTACTTGAACCCTATAGGAGTAGAGCATCTGTAGGGGAGGCAATTAGTTAGCTAGTTATCATGACTTTACTTACTTGGTACATTTTTTTAGCAAATGGAGAAATGTCAAAAACCTAAAATAATTCTATAGAAATATACAACCGACTCCTTTTACCCACAGATCATTAGCACTGTGGACAGGATTTCAAAGGCACTGTCACCTACAACACCTTCTCCTGTTGCATTATTATGAAGTTGTCCTTAGTTGAAAGGGCCTCCAGGAAGCATTTTAATAGAAATTACAGGGTACTTACTGTCGGAGGGCCGAGACTGTGCGAAGGAGTGGAGACAGACCCTTCTCCGTAAGTGACAGCAACTGAACTGAAGTTCTTGCCAAGACTACTACTAGTTGTACCGCCTTTGGATGTTCTCTTGGCTAAAGACCCATTTAGGAGGTTTAACAAAATATCCATCCAAGAGTTTCTCCAGGGAAATACTTTGTTGACCGTCTGTCAGTGTTTTCCTGCTCTTAAGTGCTGACATATTGTTGATGAACCCCCTCACTGACCCAAATGGCCTTAGATTTTTAAGGGTGCCTCATATACATGCCCAATAGGTGTTTGAACAAATGAATGGAAAAAAAAGCTACCTTCAGTTTTTGTCTACTTGTCTGTTATAATAAAAAGTTGAACACATACATTATATGTTAGATGTATAATATATAATATACCATCAAATTACATGTACATATGTATATGCACATGTGTATGTATATAGATAGCAATTATATGTGTATAAAAATGTGTATGTGCATATCAACATATATAAAGAGCTGGCTTTTGTAATGCCAAGAGAAGTGATGAGCCATTTATCTCACACATGCTAATAAAATTTTTACAAACATCCCTGGGCAGGTTTCATGTTATCATTGGCCTTTTTGGATAGTATCATCGGTGGTAAATATTTACCACTTTAGAGCAGATTAGATTTCTAAAAATAGCTAGCTATCATTTGGGGCTGAACAACTGAAATAAATAGGACAAAAATTGGGACAATACCATTCTTTACCTAAAAATATACATGGGGTCATGAAGTAATGAGTTACTATATTCAGTATGGCTTATAAATTGCTTTTAAAAATAGAAGCTTTGCTGAGAAATAAACAACATGTCATATAGTTTGCCCACTTAAAGAACATAAGCAGAATGGGAAACAACCTCCTAGGGGGCTTAAAAACACTTTCATCTTCTCAAAGAGAAATGCCGTCTCCTTTCATATCCTTCTGCTTTTCGTGATCCAAACTTTCCCTCCGCCCTAAGGAGCCACAATCAGCACTGTGTCTCCGTAGATTTACCTATTTTAGATAGTTCATATACGGTGTGGACTTTTGTGACTTTTCTTGGTGCACTAATTTTGAAACATGTATGATTCCTTTTAAAACCTTTTTGTTTTTATATGTGTGTATGTGTGTGTGTGTGTGTGTGTGTGTGTGTGTGTGTGTGTGTGTACATGCCACATTTGTGCAGATGCCTTCAGAGGCCAGTCAGATCCCCTGGCGCTTGAGTTACAAGTGGTTGTGAGCAGTCTAATGTGGGTGCTGGGAACTGAACTCGGGTCCTCTGAGAGCATGGCAAGTGCTATTTACTGCTGGGCCATCTCTCTAGCCCTGATTCCTTTTTTAAAAAATATTTCTTCTATTGCTTTGAAATTACAATGTAATTACATAATTCCCCCTTCCCCTTTCTCCCTCTAAACCTTCTATATATCCTCTTGCCCTTTTCCAAATTCATGGCCTCTTTTTATTATTAATTTTTGTTACGTATGTCCGAAATGTATGAATATAACCCATTTAGTTGTATATGTTACTTGTCTATTTTCAGGGCTGACCATTTGGTATTGGATAACCTGTTGGTGTGCTCTTGCTTGGGGAGGACTGTGTCTTCTGCTCTCAGCATTCCTGTGTTGCATATAGTTCTTTACGTAGAGTTGAGGCCTCATGGGCTTCCCCCACCCACTTTAGCATGCCTATTGCTGCTGTCCTTGTTTATCTCATGTTTAGGCAGCCATATTCGTGAGACTTTATGGGTGTAACTTCTGACGTGCCTAGGAGACGCAGTTACACAGTGAACTTCCACTTCCTCTGGCTCTTCCAATATCTATGCCCCATCTTCTGCAATGACCCTGGAGCCTTGGATGGGGGAACTGTGTTGTAGATGTGTGCTTGACAGTTCTGCACTTTTTTTGGTTGTGGTTTTCTGTAATGGTGTCTGTCTGTTGTAAAGAGAAGTTTCCTTGATCAGTGGTAAGGACTACACTTGTCTGTGGGTGGAAGGACAAATATTTGGAATATAGTTAGGGACTGGGCTGGGTTAATAAAGTGGCAGGTGTAGGCTCTCCTCTAAGATCCATGACTTCACTAGTCTTGGGTAGTTGGGTACATTTCTGGCACTGGGCATTCCCTCTTGTTGGGCAGCTCTTGAGTCAAATTAGAGCTGTTGGTTACTGCCAAGGTGTACATGCCACCACTGTACCCTTAGCAGCCTTGATTCATTTTTTGTTTATATTCCATACATGGATACGCCGCACTGCCCTCCACACACCTATTGAAGGACTTTGGGTTGTTTCAACTTTTCAGCTATTGTGAACAGTGTTACTGTGAAATAGTCAAGTGTAAGCTGCATTAAAACACCTGCTTTTAATCAGTTCATACACATCCTTCAGAGTGGGATTGTGGGGACACGTGATTATCCTGTTTTACTTTTAGAGGAAACCACCAAAATTTTTCACAGTATTGATCCCATTTTACATTTACTGGCAAGGCATGAGGGTTTCAGTTTCTTCAAATATTCATAAAAACTTACTTTTCTTAAAATTGAGTAGCTATTTTAATGGGTGTGAAGTGGTATTTGACAGTTTGATTTGCATTTCCTTAATGACTAATAATGTTGAAAATGTTTCATGTGCTCTCTTGCCATTTGCATAGCTTCTTGAAAAAAAGTCTATTCAAGTTTTTTTTGCCTCTCCTTTAATTTTTCTTTTTTAACTAGGCACTTCCAGAAGAGGAGACGCTTTTTTTTCAATAAAAAAAGTTTTTTTGTTTGTTTGTTTTTTTTAGCAATATAGGCTCTATTGAAATAAACTCATGGCTTCCTGTTATCATGAAGGCCAAGTTGAATACTCCATCGCTGCGTATGTAAACAACCATTGAGGTGATGCTTTTGTCCCACACTCAGCACTACCTCTTCCATGGGTTGTCACAACCGGTATTTACACGAGTTGTGCATGTTCATAGGCCATTTACATTTTTTAATAGGGACTTACTAAACCCCATAGCGACAGAATTTCCTCAAGGGAGGGATTCACAGACAGTGGTCGAGTTGGAATAGCACCACGAAGCTGTGTGTACAAGGCTTAGGTATGACTGAGAAAACAGGATTCATATACGATAAAGATGAGGGGTATGCTGTGGAGATCCTGGGGACCCAAAGCTTCTCCCTTCCCTAATTCCAGAGTTAACACTTGCTTAGTGTCTGGGAATCTGAGAAGATACAATATGAGAAAGAGTCTTCTGATGGCCCGTGTATCAGCTACTGCTCTTACTGTGATCGGACACCCTGGCAAGAAGCAACTTGAGGGAGTAAGGCATGATTTCGGCTCACAGTTTGGGGGGGCTACATCCATCGTGCCGAGGAAGGCATGGTTGTAGGGGTGTTACACAACTGGTCCCATTGTAGACACGTGAGGAGGAGATAGAGATGACCGATGGGGCCCAGCTTGTTGGAAATTTATCCAGTCTGGGATGTCAGACTATCTCATGGTGCTACTGGAATTCACGCTGAATCTTCCTTGCTTCGTTAAACATTTCAGGAGATGACCGCACAGAAACACTCAGAGGTGCATTTCCATGGTGATTCTAATACTCATCAAATTACAATAAACATAGCCATTTATATTTATTGGTGCGGAGCCAAGAGGGGCTTCGGTGCAAAAGTCTAGGTTGCTGGCAAATCATAATCCAATATAAATCTCAACAATCCAAGGGATTATTCAGATGAAGCACAAAAACGGGGTTCTGGTGGAGTCCTTTTAAACCCTCAATTGCATCTACCCTAACACCTCGGAGAACCAAATATAGCCTCACCGGGTCCAAGTGGCTCTGACTAGTGTCTCCCACCCAGTTCTCTGTGGTTCTTTCATGTGAAGCTACAGATTTTGAGAAAAAATGAGCAAGGGGGTTGCATGCATTACCGGGAACCAGTTACCGCCAAGGTTTTAAACTGGAGACACAAAATGGCGGCAGCTTTCCCCAGAGCTCGTCCATGAAGAAATGGCAACGTGCAAGAATGTGAAAACACAAACTGTAAGAGGAGGGACTGTCTGAACCCACTTGGGGATTTTTTTTCCCCCACTCTTCTCTAGGGTCTTCTGTTAGAAAACAAAACCAAAATTATGCAACACAATTCCCTCCATGGCTTTCTCTTGCACAGAATTAAAAAACGTCGACTGAAGATTCACTTCAAAACCCAGCCGGGTGCTTTCTACTATCAAGGAAGGTGCCCGAAGAATAAATTGCTCCTATCAGAAATAAAGCATTTTAGTTCTGCCGTGAGCGCTAAGATCTGTGTTTATAAGTCTCTCCAAAGGCAACTCCATTTCTGCTGCTCTCCTCTCGTTTTCTTTTGATGCATAAAACCTGTAGACTGGAGCGTTGTGATTGCATTCTGCTCTGGAGCAGAGTAATTGTAAATATTCATTGGAATTCAAGCTAGCTTTCCCAGGTCCCTCCTCGGGCTGTGCAGCTAAGCAAACAGCAGCGGCGCCACATTAGCTCTCGGCCCGGAGGCCGCTATTTCCCCACCGCCCCTAGGACCCTTTCTCTGGAGCGAACACATGCAGAGAAACCGGCCCCTAAACACTGTTTCAACCCACCATTTCACTTGTTTTTTCTTTCTCCCCATGACTTCAGATCCTTAGTAATTCTGTCTGTTGGCCCCAAATATGCATTAAAAAAAGAGCTGTGTCCTTGACTAAAAGCCCGTAGTCTGAAGCCTCTTGCTGTGTGTGTATGTTCAATCTATTTAGGAGAATAATCGGATTCTAGCTATTTCGTGAGCTCACACACAAACACACACACGGGGTATATATACATGTATGTAACAACTCTAGATGGAAAGGTAGGATGGCTAACTATTCAAATTAAGATACAAGAGGATGAATAAGTTTTCCAATCTTTGTCATCCAAATGAAAAAATTAATTAGTATGGGATTAGAAAAAATTAATTAATATGAGATTGGGAATACCTTATTAGTTGTGAAAACCCTAGCGTATAGAATTATTTACATATTTAAAACAAAAACATTAGACTCTAAAGGTTCTGTTAGGCCGAGTGGTTCAGTTCTGTGTATCTCCGGGAAGTTGCAAGTCCAAGTGTAAGGCTCCTGGGCCACTCCCTAATAAAGCTACTGAATGGTAGATGATGAGATTCTAGGAGAATCAGGGCACCTGCAATATTTACTTCAAAATCACCCACGGAAGAAATCAATGCATAGAAAAAGGACCTATAGAAACCAAGTCACAGAGTTCAAAAGAGAGACGAGAGAGACAAGACAGAGAGAGACACTTTTAAACACGGAAGCAGTTCAATGGGAAGGAAGTCTAGATAAAACTCTCAGAGTCTGGTCAACATTTAGATTTAATGAAGCAAGTGAAGATTTACTTTTAGGAACAAAAATTGTCAGACTTCGTATCTATAAAGAATTTTACTTCAATATGATTTAACTGTTTGTGTTCACGGGTAAAAGGTATCCTGCTAGCTGTTTAGGGGTATTCATAGATAAAAGATACAAGTGTCTTAAGTCTTGAGGAGCTTAGAGAGTCACAGATGGAAGAGTAGAGGAATTTTGGAGTGACGAACGTGACCTAGATCAGTTCAAGCCAAGGAAGCCAAGGATCCTGCTTTGTGATGGAGAGGGTGACAAAGGACAGTTCCCCTAAGAGAGTGGCAAGAATGACTCAGAAGGAATCATTGCATACAGGAACTGGAATGCCAATAATCGTCTATGAGTGGACAGTTTCAGTCTGGGTCACTTTGAAGGGGTTGAGGAATAACTGTGAGCAAGAGAGGAGAATACATGTGGGTTATTCTTTTGACAGTCTCAGGAATAGGCGGAAGGAGAAAGATGAGAGGACTCTTTCTTGCTGTTTTAAAGTAGAATACTATGTGAGCATCATAACATGCAGAAGTGAAGGTGCCGGGTATTTGGGATTGATGATGGAGTGGACCTATGGGAAGAAGGATGGATTTGGATAAGACACAGAGTTGGATTTGGGAAGGAGATAACACTTCTTCCCTCACTTATGCATTTCTTCTCTCTCCTGCTTTTTCATTCAATAAACACCTCCTCTACTCTGAGGCATGCAGCAAGAAGGCTGACTGTAAGGTCTCTGCCCTTGCGTGTCTGAAATAGTAAGAACCGTAAGTACCCAACGTCCCCTCTCTAGAAGAACTGCTCTAAGAACTGTCCACTCAGCACCATGACTTGGAGGTAGCAGCAACTCTTACCTATTTCGCCAAAGAATATACTAAACCACAGAGAAGTTAAATAAGAAGCCAAGGCCTCACAAGTGTTTCCAGGAGGACCAGGATTTAGTGAGTCTGGGTCCAGAGGCTTTGCTCTTCACCATATGCTATATGAACCAAGAGACTTGCAACGTTGGGGATACATTCGAACCACTCTGGGACAGTCCTCGTTTATGCTCCTTGTCGGGGGGGGGATGCATTCATTGCACCCCCTTTCCAGGAAAAGTTTGTAGGATAAATTATGTAGCCACACTAATGACAAGATGGAGTTTCCCTTTCCAAGCAGTTCACCATTGGCTTGAGTGATGAACAGAGGCATTGAAGGACAGCAAATGAAATGGCTCCCCTTTTCTAGGACCCACAGCCTCAGGACCCTCCAGGACTTAAAGCTTCTTTGATCATCTTGGTTAGATCACAGAGGCCTCCCCATCTCTAGTGGCCTCTGTACCCTTAAGCTCTTTAACCTCACTGGCTTCAGTTAAAGGAGAAACACAGAAAAGCACAGTCTTTAAGCTGCTGTCAAATGGAGTTCAGCACATGCAAGCTGTACGCAGCGAAGGAAGCTGAGTGGACAGTACCCCGCAGAGGATTGATCCGCTTCTCTCTCTCTTGCTCATCTACTTTCCTTTTCTATGACTGCAGGCCAGCATTCTACTGCTGAAGCCAACCTCAGGTATAGTAAATACATGCTGTACAAATGTGCGCCTCAGCCAAGGCTGGTATAGGGCTGACACCAAAACCCATTTGCATTAATTTTGCCTTTTTTTGCGGCTATTGGTAAATATCTCAGTTCTTCTTATTGTCTTTAGCCTCTGGTGGGAAGACAGGACATTGGTACCAGGAGGATGGATCTGTTTTCCTCATGTCATTGTCAAATTAGCCCCATTGGATGATTTAGAGATCCTCCAATCCCCCGTGGACCTGTCACAAAATGTCACTTACTTCTCTAGTGCTCACGGATGACAAGCGTGTGCACGACACTGAGGTTTGGCCCCGACTCCAGAAATACTATTGCAAATGCTGCCAGGAGCAAAAATGATGGCAGTGCCTAGGCCAGAGCAAGCAGAGGACCAGTCAGCTCAAGGAACCAAACAGAGACGTCCATCCAGGGTTTTCAATATCCTGCCGAGGAAGCACTGCTGTATAAGGCTTTATTATTCTCTGAGGTTTTAATATGCTGGCCAACAGAATTCTCTTATTAGTTCTCTGTCCGCTTTCCCACTGTCCTCTCTGTCTGTCCGAGCGAGGCCCTCTGTTCTTGTTTCCTCTGAACTCAGTCTTGCAGGGAGTTTATGCATTCATAGTGATTTCAGCTACAATTTAGATTACCAACACTTCCGAGCGCACATCTGAGATGCTTGAGGGCATCTTACTCTTTCTCCATTCCTTCCTTGGCAAGCTCATCCCCTAATATGATTTCAATAATAGCCAACATTTATCATGTGTCAGCCACAAAATTGATACTCGGAGCCCTCTATAAGGCTGTGTGTGTGTGTGTGTGTGTGTGTGTGTGTGTGTGTGTTATGATATTATCATCTTTGTCCTCCAGAAAAGGATCAGGTAAGTTCTGGAACTGAGCTCTGAACCCAGGCAGTTTTGCTTTCAGATTCTACCTTCTCAACCACCTCTGAGATGTCTCCTCATACTCAAACTCATGGCCTTGTGCCTCCTGTCCAGATTATGCTATGGCTCCTTATGCTCTGAGTAGTAAATTCTTGTGGTTTTGCTGCATGGCCAGTGAGAGGTGGCTTCGCTATGTAAGCAGAGGTCCTCTGGGGACGCCCAAAGGTTCTTCTTGGAAAGCTGCTCATTTCCAGGTAGAAAGGAGCAGGCAGAGGGTGTAATCTTTCTTCATTATTCCCCCCTCTTCCTTCATATTGGTTACAAGTCTTAGTACGTGACTTGTAACCCAATATGAAGACAATGCCAATCATTTCACTGTCTGTAGCTGTGATATTATAGGCAGAAAAAGCCTAGTTCTCTGATGACACTTTGAGATGCTGAATAAATGCCCTTCTGGCTTTTAATGTGCTGGAAATGAAGCCTGTTTCTTTAGTTCACTATTTTATATTATTATTATTACTATTATTATTAGTAGTAGTAATAGTAGTAGTAGCAGCAGCAGCTGAGTGTGGTCCCAACTGACTGAAAGATATTTCCTATTTATTACAAATGTGTTCTATTCTACTCTAGTTGCTAACTCTAAATGCAATTTATAATAAACTATACCGATCTATGCTTTTATTTAGATTTCTCATCTCTTGTCTTTGCTCAGGGTTGGTGATTTTAGCAGAGGTCAGCACTTTTGTCAAAGGTCAGAAAGTAAATGTTTCAGATTTAGCAGGGCCAGATGACCTCTGTCGCAGTTGCTTAGCCTGCTATCACAGTGTGAAAGCCACTAGAGACAAGGGGTAAACAGGGGGTGTGGTGGGGTCTCAGTACCCCAAATGAGCAGTTGGTGAATTGAACCTGTGATCTTAGTAAAGACTATATGAGACAGTGAAGACACCCTTGAAGACCTCCAGAGCTCCGACCTCTTTCTAAGTTCAACAACACCTGTCAGTCTTTGTCCGCTGGCCCCCAAGGGATGCTTAGGAAGGACTGACAGTCCCTTCATTAAAAACTAAATCAAAAGATCTGAAGGAATTTAGAGTTCCTGTGCCATGTTACATGTCCTCACACAGTGTGGAGTGGAGAGAACAGAATGAGATTTCCCTCTCAACCCAGATTTTGTAGAACAGTTGCAGGGTGGGAGACCTCTCCTCTCTCTTGGTGATGGGGGAGACCTGTGATAGGTATTAAGTTTGGTTACTATAACCAAGTGTTAAAGATTCAGGCTCTACAAACTGAGCTTTCTCTGACTGTTCTTCCTGCCTTTCCTTCCCCACCTCTGGCCCTTTCACAGTCAAATCACATCAAAGGGATCCAAGGTGGTGTCCCTCAACCATCAGCGCCACTCTTGGTTATGGAAGCTTTGACAAAGGGACTGGTTAGTCACGGGAGGTTCAAATTATTAGCTAAGGTTGAACGTGGGGATTATTTGTGCATTTAAGTCATGCTCCTCCTCCTAGGGAATATTTCAGAACCTCTCCACTGGGGGTGAGAATGGAACCAGCTGTGGTCCAAGTTGCTTTGGACAATGCACAACAGGAGAAGACAGAGTCATTTTAAAAATTATAGTGTACTGGAGCTGTATTTTTAAACATCTAATTGAGACACATTTCTGATTTGAGGAATTGCTCTCCCACTTATATGCTGAAAACCAAATTAAAATTTGATATACACATATTAAATTCTTCTGAATTTAATTTTATGTCCAAATTGGAAAACAGAATCTTCCCTTGAACAGTTTCAAAAGCAAATAATCTACAATCAGTGTTGCTCCTTTAAGAGTGAAGTTGGATAACTTGATTTCCCAACATCTCTGCCATTTGGGGAATGATTGCTCAGTGTGTGTGTGTGTGTGTGTGTGTGTGTGTGTGTGTGTATGCGAGTGTGCACATGTGTGTGTGTGAGTGTGTATGTTTCCGAAACTTTGGTTCACTGTCATTAAAGACTAGGACAAAAGGTCAGCATGACAGTGACCCTGGCCATTGGGAGGCTGAGGGAATGTGATGACTATTCTTGGTTGTCAACTTGACTACATCTGGAATTGACTAAAACCAAAGTGTCTGGGTACATCAGTGAGGAATTTTTTTTCTTAATTAAGTCATTTGAAGTGGAAAGAACCACTTTCAATCTGAATCTTTTGAGGTGGGAAGAGCCACCTTTAATCTGGGCCACACTTTCTACTGACAGCCTAGATAAAGGACATGGAAGAAGGAAGTTTGCTGTCTTTTCTGCTCACTCTTGCTCTGGCAAGAAAGTCCATTCCTTCCTTGGCATTAGAGCCTACTTCTTCAGGATTCCAGCATATACTGAAGACCAGCTGAGACATCCAACTTCATGGACTGCACAACTACCGGATTCTAATATTCCAACCGAATAGACTTTGTGGCTTGGGAAAAATTGTTAACATTTCTGAGTTTCAGTTTCACTTTTGTAAAGATTCTATTTTAATCTAAAAAAAAAAAACCCAGGAAAAAAAACACAAATAGCAAAAAACAAAAACAAAACAACCAAAAGGATGCTGTGTGTCATGTATCCCTGTGTTGATTAAATTCTGTCAGTAGAAGCCAGCTTCTCCCTCCATCAAGTGAACAGCTAAAGAGACAATCAAGAAAGCTCCTTTGGGGCTGGAGATACAGCTCAGCAGCAGGACTCTTGCTCAGTGGAGGCAGAGTCAAGCCTGCTCCATCCCTAGCACTGCTACAAAACAGAGCACAGCCAAGTCCACCCCTTCTAAGCTCGCCATGCACATCCTCACCAGCCTCCTACTGCCCTTTCACAGCTTATACTTCGCTATGTTTTTTCTGGGAAATAAAAAGATTGGCAGAATGAACCCAAAATTGTTCAGAAGACCTTGCACCACCCTTATCATCCTTTGTTTTCTTTCTGGTTGAGGAGTCTTCCAGAATCTTCCTCATGCTGCTCTTGAACACTTCATTGTGAACCTGAATTTAAAAGTTCCAACCATCTACTTCTTCTTCTTCTTCTTCTTCTTCTTCTTTTTCTTTCTTCCTTTTTTTTGGTTCAGAATCCTTAGAAGGAAAAGTGAGAAAGGGAATAACATACGCATTGGAGCTAATCAAAGCAATTGTACACCTGCTTGTAACTACCAAGGCCTGGTGATATGAAGACAGCAAGTAATGAGTAGGCTTTCCTTGGGACTGCTGAGGTGGGAGGCAAGAGCCTCTGGGCCACAAAGCAGTGTGAGGTCACAGCCATTCTCCGTGTGCTGGTTTGTGAGGGCAAAGGGTCCCTGTGCCTCATCACACGCGGCCTGGGTTACACGGTAGCTACAGTGCACAGATGACTGAGGAAGTGCTGGGCTTACCCCTGCATCTTTATACTCCCTTGGGTCTGCACCTGTTTAAACACCAATCAGAACTAGTGACTCCTGCCTCTCACGGCGGATGTGTGGCTCTCATAGGGATGCTTTCTGAGTCTGAGCCTTGGAAAGATATTCAAGAAATTGTGGAGAATCTCCAGCTGGCTAACCACGGCTACTCTTGCAGTGAAGATCAGGTTTTCAGGTGTGAGCTATCCTGGGGGTTTATATACCTGCACATGTATACATGCACGTTGTGGTGTTTGAATGAGGGTGGCCCCTAAAGGCTCATATATTTGACTGTCTGTTTCCCTGGCTGGTGGATTGTTTAGGAAGGATTAGGAGGCGTGGCCTTATTGGAGGAGGTGTGTCATAGGCGTGGGCTTTGAGGTTTTAAAAGCCCATGCCAGGCCCAGTCTGGCTCTCTCTGCTTCCTGCCTGTGTATCAGGATGTAAGCTTTTATTTTATTTTATTTTTTTTATTTATTATGTATTAATTTATTTAAATGTATTTATTTATTATGTATTAGAGGAAGGCACCAGATCTCATTATAGATGGTTGTGAGCCACCATGTGGTTGCTGGGAATCGAACTCAGGACCTCTGGAAGAGCAGTCAGTGCTCTTAACCTCTGAGCCATCTCTCCAGCCCAGGATGTAAGCTTTTAGCTACTGCTCCAGCACTATGCCTGCCTGGCACCATATTCTCTACCATGGTGGTCATGCGCAAACCCTTTGAAGCTGTGAGCAAGCCCTCAGTTAAATACTTTATTTTATAAGTTCATCATGGTGTCTCTTCCATAGAATAGAAACTAAGACAAATATGCACACATGCACAGGTAAATGTCCATATGTATTACATGCACACATGTACATGTAAATGCCTGTATGTACTATGGGCACACATGCACATGTAAATGCCTACAGCCAACAGAAATGTATGAACCACAGCCAACAGAAATGTATGTACTACAGACAATGGAAATGTATGTACCACAGACACAGAAATGTATGTACTACAGGCAACAGAAATGTATGTACTACAGACAACGGAAATGTATAGACAATGGAAATCAAAGACTTGGAAAAAAGATAGTAAGGGTATGCTAATTGAACAAAATTAGAAAGAACAGCTAAATTAGGGGGTAAGGAGAAGTGATAATTACTTCTTCTTTGTAAGAGAAATAATCCGTATCTAGTACTCTGAGATTTGAGGACCCCTCCTATTGATTTTTCCCCATAGCTCCAGCTCTAATTCCCCAAAGCAGTAAGGACAGAATCCTCGGACTCTACATTGATGATTTATCCCGGTCACAGAGGGGACACCCAGCTAACTGAGGTTAACAGCTTTCTCAGTTTCATTTCAAAAAGACATTAGCATGGATGCGCTATGAAATGCTGATGTGCCAAATACTGATTCATTCACCTGCAGAGTTCACCAGGAGGCAGGGACCTATTTGACAGGCAGGGCTGGGCTCCCAGCCTTTTCCTAAAGGGCAATCCCATAATTCATCTGGCCGTGCTAAATTACACCTGACACTTCGCTGAAGACTTCAGGTGCACTCGCCCAACTGCAATACGTCTAATACAGAAGAGGAGGGTCGGCATGACAAAAGCGTTCTTTGTGACAGTCACACAACCAATGCAGTCGTGGCCAGGCCAGTGACATCCGTGGCATAAGTGATTTCTAGCCATGATATGCAGATCTGCTTTTTTTGTGGGACTGAGAACTAGTCAGGGACATAGTAGGAGAGTCTGCAGCAGGAAGGGGGCATTGGCATCACACACAGGAGTTTCTATGTTGGGTAGCTAATGCTCCAGGAGTTCTACTCTCTCAGTGTGTGCAGTGAGGCTACGGGCTGTTTTTCACTTGCTGTTGTGTGTGAGAATGAAGGCATCTGAGGCTTTAGCCTGGCCAAAGCTTAGCAGAATTGTGAAGGGATGAGGCAGCAGACAGTCGTTTTGTTGTCCTATGCTAGGTGTTGGGGACACTGAAGGGAACAGTCAGGCACAAGAGTCTCCTCTTCTGGAGCTTCTAGCCTGACTCAGGAGATGTGAACTTTCAGAGAGGAGCTGGGATGGCTGACTTGCAAGGCTGACAGGGCCAGCATCCACCAGGGGCTCGATAACTACGGGATAAAGGAGAAGAAGAAAATGAGGTAACCGTTGTTGGTGACTGCTATATCTCAGATTCCATATCAGGTCTTTCTGTTACGTCATTGATTTCATTAGAGAATAAAGTTAAAGCCAAGATCAGACCCTAAGAGCAAGCCTTCCAGAGCAGTCTCTTAAGTAGAGTAGGCAGGAAAAGCATGCTGCTCAGTGGAAAGACTCCAAGACTAGTCATCCATAAAGCCTGTTAGGAACAACCTTGTCATTTACTAATGATGTAGTGTAAGCCATTCACCTCCTCTGAACCTCAGTTTCCACATCTGCAACTGCAGGATGAGGACACCCCCACACACACACCATGTGACCAAGAGGTTGGGTGGGATGGTGAATGTGTAAAGGCTTTGATGGTAAATGAGATAATGCTATCAATAGAAGAGAAATCTGATTTTATCCTGTTTAATATTAAAGAGTCCATTCTGCTTCTAAACTGAACATTTATGGTGTTAAAGAATTTAAATAATAAAATCAGATGCAATATTAAGAATTGCCTGGCACTTACAGGAACATGACTGAGAGAGACTTTTTCTTTGTTTTAATCAGATGGATTCCTATAAGTCAAGGTCACTCAGAATGATTATTTGTTCTGTGTTCATCATATAGTTGAGGAAATCACTGTTACCCAAGTAGTTTCTCTTAAACTGACATAATCACAATATTTATGAACCAACTCCCTTTGCCTTTTTAGCATTTCACTGAATTTCTTTGTGCAAATTTAAATCTGAAGCACACAGGACTACAGCAATTCAGATCCTAACAAAAAGGAGAACAACCCTGTTTGACAACATCATAGCTTCAACTGTAGTTTTCCAAATCAGTGTTTTAATAACTAAAATAAAAAGCATTTGTAACCATTTCCCTTGTAATCTTCTTGCCTACTCTTAGTCATTACTCAAGGTATCCATTATACTAAATTTTAATTTTTGCTCTTATTTCCAACCCTTTATATGTTCTAACTGTTCCCTTGTTCCTGATACTTCCTGTGTCAAAAGTCTGTGGATTCTGCCAATTTCCTTCTGGGGTTAGTAGTAAGGCAGTCATGGGGCACAGATGCAGGCCCCAGTCCTCACAGAGGTAGCAGACGCTGCCCCCAGCCTAAATGTGAGGAGCTGACATTTGTCTCTGCTCTTTGTTTATGGTTTTTCAGTCCATTTTCAATCTATGTGACCACGCACACAGTCTACCCAATTTGAATTAATTTTGCAAGTGAAAATTCACTCTGCAGTGTATCAAATGCTTTAGTAAAATCCGTATATATTAACTTTAGAGCAGCCCCTTCATCCATCAATCCTGGAAGGTGATTTGAGAGAGTGACCACATTTGTCTAGGATGATCTGTCCTTATCCATCGCCAGAGCTGCTTCCTGCCCTTGGTATCATTCTCCTCTACATCGTTCCTATCATTTTCTCTTTGTATTGGATTCATCATATTATTAGGCTAGGGGTCATATTTTAATAGATGACAATTACCGAGAACATTTTTTTGTTGTAAAATAATCTTTTAAATGTGGACCTTTTGTTGACTGTTAAGTTAATAAACATACTGAGTTAATATAGTCTCTATTTCAAGTTACAATTCTGAAGACATTGTCAAGTCTTTGTTGGTTTCTTTTTAAAGAGGTTTCTTCTTTCTGAAGCAGTTAGAAGAAAAGGTTTGGAAAACACTTCATAATGTAGGCATGGAGGAGGAGTTCCTGAAAGGGACTCTGGTTGCTTAGGAAATTAATGCCAACAATTGATGAATGTGACTTCATGAAACAGAAAACTTGTGCACAGCAGGGGAAACAAGAGTGAACAGACAGCCTATAGGATGGGAGACAACCTTTATTGGTTACACATTTGACAAAGGATTGAAAAGTATCTAGTTATAAAAAAAAAAAAAAAACTAAAAAAAAATCTAAATAACAGGATATAAAACAACCCAACCAGTCAATAAACAGGCCAATGAAACTAACAGACAGTTCTTGGAAGATGAAGGACAATGACCAACAAACTTCTTCTCACCACTGTCGCGATGCCAGTCATTAAGAAAACAGATAACAGTGAATGCTGTGGAGGGTGTAAACAAGAGGGAACCCTTAGACACTGCTGTAAGAATGTAAACAGTGGAAAGCACTATGGGTGATCCTCAGAAAAGCTAAAAATAGATGCACCACATGACCCAGCCATACTTATCCTAGTTATTTACCTAAAGGACTTCAAGTTAACGTACTCAACTTTTATTGCTGTTCTATTCACAATAGCTAAGCAATGGAACCAACTTAAGTGTCTGCCAACAAAGGGATAGATAAAGAAAATGTAGTTTTACATTTGGGACACGGGACTTGGAAGAGTCGAGCTGTAACAGACCTGGAAGCCTCTTTCCTGAGTACTAGCTCTCATAGTATCTGAAGGAGCTATGCCATCTGCCAATGGAGAAAAGCAGTCAATAGTCCTAGCCAGCTGCAAAGCCCATGAACCATGACAGTGACTAGCATGGCATGATATACCAGGGGGCAATAGTGGCCCTTCCATTGTAGGGGTAACCAACAGCTCTTTAACTGGAGTTAAGTTCCTCTCAAGAGGAGAGAATTCTTGCCTGGTTCTGTAAACCCAGGCAACCACTCATGGCTAGTGAGGTCATGGACCCTAGAGGAGAGCCTGCTAACTGCCGCTTTCTTAAATCAATGTAACTTCTAACTGCATTCTGAATACTTATCCTTGTACCCACAGAAAAATGTAACTCTAATCCCTCCTCGGAGAAGTCTATTATTGCAACCAACGGAGACCATCACAGAAAAACACATCTGGTTAAAATGCAGAGAACAACTGACTGTGGGTTGCCCAACACCATTTGATACATCTACAACACTACTGTTACTCCTAAGACTCAGGGACATCTTGGAAGAGAGGGGCAGATATATTGTAAGATTAGAGGACCAGGACATCTGCTGTGAGATCGTGTCTTCTACATATGACAGGGAAGCCACACCCATGAAATGTCAATAATACAGCTGTATAAACAAGACTTGAACAATGGATGGGAAAAATCCCACAAGACCCCACCCCTAGATGAAGAGCTACGGCAATTAATGGCCACTGAAAGAAGGAGAAACACTTTTCTACAGGGACAAGCCCCACCCCCATATGTTATTCAAATCCAAATGGTTAGCCATAAATATGTATACATGTAAGCAAGACTGAGTGGATTCAGCAGGTTGTTTGTTTGTTTGTGTGTGTGTGTGTAATAAATAAATATAATAAATAATAATAAAGAAGAAGTCATGAATTTAAGAGGGCATGGGAAGAGTTGGTGGGGAGAGGGAGGGTTGGAAGTGATGTAAACACAGAACTCATATATCAAATTCTAAATTTTTTAAAAAAGAAAGTGGAGGTGTATACCCAAAATGGACTTTTTTCCCAGCCATAAAGAAGAAAGAAGTTATGTCATCAGCAGGAAGATGGAAGAAACTGGAGGAATATGGGTAATCCATTAAACATTAAGTGAGTCTCAGAAGAACAAACATTGCATGTATTCTGTCGTTGTAGACCCTAGATTTTCTATGGATACTTGGGATTGTGGGCATATACTTGACATGAATTTAGAAATGAAACAGTCTAGGCCAACAAAGGAGATGACTGGGAAGTAGCAGAAGAGAGGACAGAGGAGGGGAGGAAGGGGAAATATGCTTAGAATACACGATCTATTTGCATGAAGATGCCCCCATGAGACCCAGTACTGCATACAATTAATACAGGCTGATTAAAATATTACCTTGAATCAAACACATACAAGACTAGAAACATGTTTAAAGGGCTTATGTAAGTGCAGCCAAAGCTATATCTCGTTATGAAATATATCTCACAGCTAAAACAATAAAAGAAGTGTTTGCTACATCATGTTGTATATTTGAAGTATCTCTCCCATCTTGCTGTATTTTCCCTTCTGCTTGGGAAAAATGTGTACTGTATCATACAAAAATTATTGCCTCTGCTAAGAATATCCATATTTATTTGCAAAAAGTATTGGTAGGCATTTCTCTACACATACCTAGGTAGGTTTGATTGATTTCCCTGAAAATATTTCTTACCTTTTAGGTTTTGGTGGATTTATTTTTCCCCTGAAAAAAATAGTTGTATACCAAATCAAGAAAATTAGGGAAGTAGTTAACTAATAATAAAGAGCATGGAAAGTGAGAAAGAGAGAAATGATAACCCAAGAGAAAGATGATGATATCAGAGAGAAGCCGACATGTAATGGTAAAGGGTATGTAGAGTAAACTGTGGACCTTAGAAACTGAAACACATAACAGATAACTCATACTGCTTTCGCTCAAAAGAAAGGAGCTAACCATGAGCCAATTCATTGAGAACAATTGTATTTAGCCCTGGCTATCCTGGAACTCACTCTGTAGACTAGGCTGGCCTCAAACTCAGAGAGGTCAGCCTGCCTCTGCCTCCCAAGTGCTGGGATTAAAGGCATGTGTCATCACCACCCAGCCAAGAGCAATTCTTGATCCATAGTTCAAAGAGCTACTTTAGCCTCATCTACTGTTGTAACTATTATTTATTTTTTTCCTTAAGTTTCAGTCATGTTTCATTTGGGAATGTTAAAGAGAAGGAGAAGCCAGGATACTAATTGTCAACTCTCTGCTACAATAGATGTGAGTCCTGAAACCTGATGTCGGGCCTGAAGGGTATGTTAGCATCCATTCCCCCAGTATACTTACTGATGACCTCGACATGATGACATTTGTGTGATAAACACATTGTACTTGAGTCTTTGTCCTATTAGTGGTAGGGCAGAGTGAACTTTATCCAGATTCAGTTTAGCAACTTAAATTCCTGAGGTTTACTGGTATTTTTCCAGGGAGCTATTCTGTGGGGATGTATGGAGCATCATTGAACTGTTAATCAAAGACTTAGGTTCAACATGAATTCCTGCAAAATGACACTAAATATAAGGCAGCTACTTGATAATAAAGATAGCTATATCTTCCCCAATTTTTATCTGTTCCGATATATATCTTCTTCCTGTTGTGCATGGGTTCATTGTAGATCAAAATAAATATGCCCAAGAAATATGCAGCCTCACTTTGATCTGTGAATACCCATTCATTTACAAAGAAATGACAAACATTTATTACTGCGAAAAAAGAGGTACACATAAAATTAAGTCAGTATGCATTAATAAGTCCTGATTTTTATGTGACATTAATATTGAGAAGCCAAGTGCATGTCTGGAAATGTGCCTTCGTGTATATAAGCATCTGTGTTTATCCCACATAAAACATCCATGCTAAGGACTGAGGATGCTTTTTATTATTAGTGTTCTAGTTTTCAAGGAAATATTAATAATCATTTTCCAGTACATAGAGTTTTAGGGAGGACTTTCACATTATAAATGACTTTAGCATCAAAGCCATTTTCCTGTCTTTTAAAATTTGACTGACAAAGTCCTGAAAAGCTCAAAAAAGTCCCTCATCTCCATGCCCACCCTGCCCCTCCCTCATCTCTACAGATGAGGGCCTCCAAGAAGTTAAACAGATCTGAACCTCAGGTACTAATAGTATTAGGCCACTAATATGGGGCCATGACTTAATTTTTTATTAGATTTATCCATTTTATTTTATACATGAGTGTTTTTTCTGCATGTATGTATGTGCACCATGTGTGTGCTTGATGCTTGAGGAGGTCAGAAGAGGGCATCAGAACCCCTGGAACTAAATTTAGGGATGGTGATGAACCACCATGTGGATGCTGGGAATTGAACCTGGATCCTCTGCAAGAGCAACAAGTAAGTACTCTTAACCACTGAGCCATCCCTCTGGCCAGAACCTATGGCTCTAAAGGGTTATAACTAGAGATCTGCACTCAAGGGGAAACAGGACTGGTCCACGTGATCTTCTTAGTACCTGGGATCAATAGAAAATCTGACCCAAGCAAACTATCAAGCTGCTGACTTTAATTTCAAATTTTAAAGACAATAGTCTGTGGTCTTTTAAAAAGCCCCCTGTCTTTAAGTTTTCCATCTTTATTCCTTTCAATGTCTAGTGAAATACCTACAATAGGCTAGATACTGTGCTGGGTGATGTTAACTTATAGTACAAGACATGGTCCATGTTCTCAGGAGTGTAGGAAGGAAAAGCAAATTGATGCAGATCCTGTGGAGTGCTAGGAGCCAGGCTGGAGAGGTTGTGGAGTACTTGGGGGCACAGAGGAGTAGCAGCTGACTCTAACTGAGGGAGGCTTGGCTAAGTCCTGTTGAGTGATGCTTCAGCTAAGCTTTGCACGATAAGTAGAACCTGTTCAGTAGGAGGGGTTCTTAACAGGCACCCACTGATTTCCAAGGACTAGTGAGACTTTAGCAAACCTATGAACATGGATGGAGAAACAATACCAATTTGTTTTCACTAGCACCAAACCAATATTTAGCATTTCCTTCCATTGCAAATACAGGGAACAAAGCATAGCAAAATTAACAATACCACTGTTACTGTCCCCTATAGAAATCACAGTTGTTTCATATTACATTAATATAAGATACCATTGTAGGCAGTTCCCATCTTTTATGGTCATTGTTGCCTTAATATTATAGTAGTACATCTACTATTGGGCTACGTCATGTTTTAATAAGAAATACATGTTGGTATATCAGAAACTGATTTTAATATTTAATTGATTTATTCTCTTTTTAACTAAATTTCTATACTGATTGGATTCCCTCATCAGACTATGTGTTTTTTCTTCATGCACACAACAGAATCATTTTGTGAAGTGGACATGGGCTTTGGGTCTATGGTAGTATCTGGCACAGCAAAGGTTAAGCACTCCCACATAGGGAGGAGGCTGAGGAAACAGTAAGCGATAGTCCCTGAAGAAATAACTCATTCTTGCTTTTAATCACCTGATGTTTCAAATTTTACACACTGTTCCATTACAAAAATGTTAATAGTTCTGAAGACAAAATACATATGTAACGACTGCAAAATAAAATAGTGAGTGATTCCACATTTCATAGAACACATCCCTGGGCAGCAAATCTGTAAGATGTATTAACAGCTCACACAGAGTTTCTGAAGCTAACAAAATAGGTATGTAATGACCTCAGAATCAAGGGCAGGCTGTGATTTGATAAAGGTCAAAGAAAAACAGCTGAAATACTCTGCCATTTGGGGTGGGGCATGAGTAGGATGCTAAGGATCACTTAAGATTAACCAGCATTTGCATACATGCATTTCATTGATTATAACTGATTATTCTAAAATGTTGTCAAACACCAATAGAGGTAGCTAGTAGCTGTGGAAAGAGCACTTGACCAGAAACCCATGGCCTCAGGTCTTAACCTCAAGTCTGACATTAATATGTGTCACCTTGCCCATGCTTTCTCATTGGTAAAGTAGTGATGACAACCATTGTTCTAATTTGTCTCTTACGTTTACTCTAAGAACCAAATGAGCATGCCAAAATTCTTTAGGAGATTTGAACCATCATAGGTATGTTATTAGCAAGGAAACAACAGTGAAGTATTTATATAATTGTATTTTGTTATAAATATAGAAATTTCAGTCAGATTTTACTATAACCTTATATTATTAAATATATTGAGGATCAAAACTGTTAGACAGATTGTGTTGAAAATATATCTATGGCAGGTTGCAGTCAGGATGTATTGTAGGAGACAAGAATAAAGAAAAAGACAAAAATGTATGTCTTACTCTACATAAGCCTCAAAGAACTCAGTTTAAATTAGAATTAAATTTACTTTGCCAATAAGCTGAGTTTGACATAAGGAGAAGGAAAATATATCTATATGTATAAAATATAAAATGAGAGTGCAGTCTATAGACATCTCTATAACCCAGGATTTATATTCCTACAAGACAATGACTTGTTATCCTCAGTGGCTAGATGATCCCCTAATTAAATTATTTCCCTATAGCTGGCGATGAGCTTTCACGCACAACCTGTAGCGAAAACACAGCCACCAGTTTATGGATCTGCTCTCTAGAGTTAATACACTGAGATCACAAACATGTACACATTTAATTGGTGGAATTTATTCCAATTTAAAATTTCTATTGCTTTTCCCAACTAAGCTTCTTTACAGGAATATTCAAGCAAACATTGGCAAATGATGCACACAATAAGAGAATGACAGATCTCAGGGTAGTTAAAAAAATATATTTCTATTAATTGTGTTTTTCATGACAACCTAGGAAAGGGAATTTAAGTTCTAGCCTAGGCCTGCATTCTTTACATCAATGTTGGAAGTTCATTTTTATAAACACATCATATTTGGGGTGTTATATCAACCAGACAAAGAGAGGTGCATTCCAGTTCTCTCCATGCCATGAAGACACACAGTCACTATGCAGATCGTCTCCATTGCCAGTTTGAGGTGGTTTTTGGCCTCAAGTGCACTTGCAAACCCCACGTCCAAACAAAGCTGCTGTAATTACTCTTGTGCGACTTCATTGTGTATAAATTATCAAAGTCAAATGAGCCCCAGATGCTGACCCTTGACTGGCAGTTGCAATAGCCCCTAACCTTCAGCCATACACTGAAAAAGAGGCAAGTAAGCGGCATGTGAGTTTTGAAAATATTGTGTCCGGGGGAAAAAAAAAAAAGCAAAGCTTAATACAAATCCAGGAGAGGTACATTTGTGGCAAATAGAGAAATGTCAATTACTAACTTGCTCATACTCATCACTTTCCAAATCCAGACACCTACACAAAGATACACAGATATTTATCAACTTCTAGAATGACGGGGCTGGAATAATGAAATATTCTAAAATCAGGAGAAAAATAAAATAATGAATTTTCCCAATATTCCATGCAGAGCTGCACACCCGCTAACATCACATCTTCAGTCAGTGTAAGATCTGCAAGTGTTTAATTGTGTTCCCATAAATTATGCCAAGGACAGACCCATTATTTGCACCAAAGCAAGGGAGATGCCCGATCAAAACAGAAGTTCCCAATCTTAAAAGATTGGATCTCAAACACCAAAACAGATCACTAGTTTAAGGAACAGGGTGGATGAATTTTTTTTTCAACCCCACATGCTCTCCACCCAGATTTCTAAAACCTAAAGCTGAATGAGGGCTGTCCTTTTAGTGTGACAAGCTTTGATCCATGTTGCCTGTCTTGCTGGCTGGGCTTATGGCTCTGCTGCCCGGGAGGTCCCCTATCGTACCCTCTCCTTTTCATTATCTTTTGTAAGGGTGCCCTGTTCACACCATGCAAGCTTACATTTCTGAGGTGGTAGGAAGTGGGAGTCTGGGACCCTTCAGGTTGTTCTCCTAGCGTGAATATTGCACAGCTAGCCAATGTGGGTCTCAGCCTTGGGGAAAACATTTGTGTTATAATGTCCGTTTGCTATGTGATCCAAACTGATTCACCAATAAAAGCAAAAACAAAGCAATTACTAGAAAAATAAGTCTTTTCCCTATCCCCCTCATCACCCAGATAGCCCATTTCGTTCCGAGTCCCAGATCCTGAATGTACGTGAATGACACAGCCTTCACTGGGGAAGCCACACTCCCTCCCCAGCCGGATGCTGCAGTTAGAAAGAAAGGTTTTTTTCACCTGGATTCTGATAGTCAGACATTGTGCCTGCTACACAGAGGGGCTCAAAATCGGCTTCCGAACAGAGTGAGATGTACGAATGGATGCCAAGTAAGAGACGTGTGCAAAGAAGGGAAATGCAAGAGATGGATATCAAGCTTTATCCTGGAATGGGCCACTCTTCTTGTGCCTAGAAGAGGCTCCTAGGCTATTTTAATTATAAATATTTATATCCACGAAAGCAAATTCAGAAGGATTTATATCCCAGGGGAGCACAGATCAATAGATCCGAGCAAACCTCATCTCCAGGCAGACCACTTAACACTGTTATCACCGATTAGGGCTGCTCGGCCCTCCGGGAAGGTGTCGGTTCCCCTCTTGTCCTCCATAGGTCCACCCTATTCTTGGCCCCAAGAGAAAATCAATAACAGAATGCAAGGATCAATGCCCAGGACGTCTGCTTGGCTGTAGTGCCTCACCTTAGGATCAGAGTTTGGTTAACCGTTATCTATCCCGTGGATCCTCATTTCTCCCTAGCCCATGCTCCCAGGTCTGCAGGGGCTTCTAGAATTTGCTCATTACTACAATTAGCCAAAAACACTGTCGACACTTTTTGAGTAAGGAAAGAAAGACTTGGTTATCTTTTGCTTCACTTTTCAAAAGTAAAGAAACTTACCAGGTGTCAATGATCGTGTCGGAGTCGATTCCTTGCCTCGTGGCCACGGCACATTTCCTGCTGCCCACTGCCAGGCCACTGAGTACCGTCGGCGCTCCCCGAGCTAGCCAGGTTACTGCTCAGGTTTGTCTGCAGCTCCCCACGCTTGGTCTGCGGTTGATAGATCCTCTGCTCCTGAAGCATCCAGCTATTGACCCGCCCAGGGAAAGAAAGAAAAAAATGGGAAAAAAAATCAATTAATACTAAACAGCTTAACAAAACCCTGCATAGCACAGGCCCGAAGCTTACAGGGTATGAGTTGGGGTGGTCTCAGTGGCAACACGTACTATCATGGGGACAGGCTCAGCCAGCTAGAAAGCTGATGTTCCAGGGACAGGAAGCCAATATGGTAGGCGTGATCACACACACACACACACACACACACACACACACACACACACCAAATGCCTTCTTGCTCTCCCTCTCTCGCTCTCCAGCTTTGTCTGACATACCCTAGTCTGGGAGCAAGTGCAGGTACATGCTCATTGTGAAATGGTGAAGAGTGACAGTCACCAAGACAGAAGGGCGGCAACCAAACTCACAGGATGGGTGGATGGATGTTTTCCGGTTTTCATTGGTTTGCTTGTTTGTGTTTGGAGGGTGTGGAAGACAACAGAGGAGATCTTGTTTTGTTCTAAAATGGGAATGCTAGCTACGTTTTCTAGGAGAGTTACCCTTTGCATTTCTGCATGTACCTCTCTATCATTACCACATTCAGACAGACATGAAGCTTTTTAAGGGGGGGGGATAAGAAATGGGGGAGCATCATACCTCAGCTGCCAGGCCCTCTGTCTTCTGCAGGAGCTTGGCTTGGAAGGCTCTGGATTTTTGCATCTCACTGTTCCAGCTGTAAGGAGTTTTACATAGGGAGGGAGCAAGGAAGGATCATGAATGTCAACCAATGAGCAATTAGCATGACAAGACTAAAGTATTGATCCAGTAAAGCTCACTGCACCGCTGAAACCCCAGAGGTAGAGGGGCTCCCCTGTCACTAACTCCAACAGTGCGCTTTGGAAGCCTGCATCATAGGACCTGGCACTTTTCATAGCTCAGGACCTTTTCTGTGGCAATGCAGGGTGGCGCCCTCGTGCCCTTCTGCAGTGGTCAGGGTGGTCTCCATCACCTCTGAGCAGAGAGCTTCAGGAAAGAAAGCAAAGATATTGTTTTTCTGACTTCATTCTTTTTTTTTTTTTTTTTGAATTTTTTAAAATGCAGTCCCCTCCCAGCAGCACCAGGCATTTCTATGTATTGATTGGGGAAAAGCAAGGGTGAAATCCTGGCCTGACAGCTGGGGCTGGAACTAATGTGGTTTTCCATTTTGCATGGATGGGGGCAAAGTCCCTTATGTAGTACCAACTTCGGGACAATCAGAAGACAGACTTCTGTGCACAGTTTGCTGATTTTAGCTCCCTTTTAGCAGGAAGAGAGGAGGCCAGAGCCTGTTACACTGAAGGGATAGTCTATTCCCAGACAGAAGGCTATGTTGTTACCGTCTAGGGGTCCTGGATGAGTTTGTTTCCTCTGCCGAGTAAGGAATTAAAAGGCATGGGAAATGGCAGAAGCAGCAGAAAGCAACAAGTAAAATTTATTAAAAGTGAAAATGCACACGTACACGGTAAAGCACACACAGAGACAGAGAAAGACTCCCTGCAGAGCATAGAGGGGGCTCAGACTGAAGACCATTTTCCCCGGAAGACCACGGGTTTTAAGTGGTTTTGGTGGCCTGGGGATGGGTCACCCTTCTCTAATTTCAGATTGGTCAGCATAGACAAAGAAAGGGGGGCTAACAGGCCCACAGCTGGAGGGAAACACGTCTAGGAATGACTTTGAACATATCTGACCAGCCTGGACCGGTCTGCCAGAAGCGGGGTTTTGTATCAGATTAAGAGTGTGAAGGAGAAGCAGGAAGTTTGTCATCTTTATTATGTCCCTGTGGCCTCTCTCTGTGTCCATCAGGGACCTGTCTGGCTCCTGGTCCCTCCATATAACACCAAAGGGAAGAGGCTAAAGCTTGCAGCTCAACAGTCGTGGTGTTCAGAAGACACTAGCCACGTGAGTGTTATTCATCAAGTTCTTCACTATTTACACGCTCCTGTGTGACTCAATCACATGCACACCACCTTCTCTTCATCACTTCCTCCCCATGGCTTACAAACTCACTTCTCAGACTATTTCTGGTTTCTTTCCACACCCTTCTTTAGAGATCCCCTAGCATTCCATCTTCCCTGTGGAATCTCTCAAGCACTGAATAAACTTAAACCTGGGCAAAACCTCTTCCAGCACCAGGGACAGCATGATGGACAAGTCAGACATGGTCTCTATGCTCAAAGAGATTAAGTAGCTGATTCAGCGAGCTACTCACTGACAAACACCACCATCTACTTTTAGTTCATTCCTTTTGTGTTTGAGAACTTTCTACTATTAGGAACCATTCTTTGCTAACGATAGAACAATGTGACAGAGACACATGTCACAAATATCCACTTTCTCCTCTTCTCAGACACACAGTCTTTATTTTCCAACTCTTCTGAAGTAGAGCTTTGCAGTTAAGCTCTGGCCAGCGAGATGTGAGCAGAATACGGAGATGCTTGGCTTGGTTCATAAAACCTCCCAAATGACATCTCATTCTTTTCCCCTTTGATGTGATCCAGAAGGTGACAGAGACAAGATGAGGATGTCATCTGGTTCTCTGGGGGCTCAATTAGAGAAGACTTGACTCACCAACTTTAGACTATGGCAGAAGGAATACACTTCATAGTGTTAGATGACTGAGATTTTAAGACTGCTCACGTCAATGGAAGCACAGCTAGCATTAATTTTGCTGACAAAAGGAGTGGACCAGATATGGTGTCTGCCATCATAGAGCTTGTACCCCAGTGGGTGAGAGACACTAATAAAATGATCTCAAAATTAAATGTAAAATAATAACCATGGTAAGTGTTATAAGGGAAAAACATTTAAGGCAACATATACATGAGTCAGAGAAAGTGCACCCAAACAGCTGCCATCCTGCAATTACGTTGAAATCTGAATTATGAATCAATCATTGAGATGAGGGCACACTGTAGGGGGTGGAAATTGAATGTGAAAAGTACAATGGTAAGATACAGTCCAGAAATCACAGGAACACCAGTGTGAGTGGGGAGGATGGGGAGGAATAGACGGCGACATGAGGCCAGAGAGGTCAGCAAGGGCCAACCCATTCAGGGCCTTATGGGTTATGGATCTCAGTGTCTCAAGACCGTTGAGAAACTACCCTAGCATTTTAGGGGAGGCTGTTAATGAAATCACACTTGCATTTTGAAACGGTTTCTCTGGCTGTAGCATGAAGAATGAATTGATAGTTTCATTTCCAGGCATATGGTAGACCAGATAACCCAAACCCTTTCACCAAAAATGTTATGATATTCTTGAATAACATAGAATAATAAAGGACTAAGTTTACAAGTAGGACACTCCTCAGAGTGACAGGTAGAAAGAGAGACTTGTGAGAGCAATGAGTCCCGGGACATGTGCATTATGGCATCTGCCCAGTCTCCGTGACCATGGTGATTAGGTTTTAGCAGCCAGATGAGGGTAAAAACCAATAGAAGTTAACAAGTTGGAACTGAGTTCCCTACACGTGGGCTCTTAAAAGGCTGACCTGGGTCAGGGGATGGGGACAGTTCATTGGTTGCTGTCTCTCCTGAGAATCTGTATGTCTCACAGAGTCTGAGAATTTACATCTACCTGTTACTATTCTAAACTTAGGAGTTCAAAAACCACTAATCTGAAAAATTTAAGAAACCAAAACCAAACAACGCTCTCAGATCAGTAATATACACTTGCAGGAGCAAACTCCAAAATATACTGGAAAGCTACCCCTTCATGTAGGTCACTTAGGAGTTTTACAAATGACCCTGTGACTCAGCCACATATAGAGTGTTATACAATCAAATAGCAG